>OY979698.1:57708114-57991114 GCA_963855945.1 Thereva nobilitata | reverse complement strand
GGCACACAGCTCGCTAAAAGTAAAATTTTCTTTTAAACCGTTTAATTTAGCTCAAACTCTTATTATAATGAAATAATTAAGCGGTTAAGGGAAAATTTTACTATTATAGCGAGCTGTGTGCCGGTCTTTACGAGATATCGCCATTATCCCCTTAAAAACATCTGTAATGTAAATACATATATTATATTAAAATGAGCAATTATGTCCAAAACAATTTACATATTCTATATGTGAATTTACTTACTTTAAAAAGGTAAAAAATACATATTTATTGTGTAAACTTTACGTCTTTTATGTTTAATTTTACGCCGCTATTTATGTAATACTTTACACAAGCAAAGTGGATTTTTACACAGACATTTGTGTAATTTTTTTAAGTGTAATTTTACTATTATTATAAAAGGTATTCAATTTCCTTCTAAAGAGAGGGTAAAATTACAACAAAATTTTTTAGAGTGTATATACAAATCCTGCTTGGCTTCTAAAGAAGGGCTAATAACAAATTAAACCATATCATAATAAAACTGTTGATAATATTGGTCCAGGAAATTTATGTAAAGGAAAACTATTAGAAGATTATACTAAACGAGGAAATATCGAAGATAATCTAAAATACCATCAAGTATTTTATGTGGGGGAATGGTGCAAATTATAATTGTCCAGTAGTACGACTTAATGAAATTGATTGCGGCTGTGCACGAAAATGTTGTCAGTTAGGTCAAATCATTGTTGATTTATCAAGTGTTCAACGAGCATATTGCGGTGGCGCCGGGTTCTGAGTTGCGTAGAGAACTCCAGGATGTTATAGATGTATGTAAGATTGTTTTGTTTATCTTATTAAGTCATATTTTTCGTATATTAACCATATAATTACATACCATTTTCACTTATATTGTTTTCAAAATTATATATACACACTTGTTGGCTTGATTAACTGTACCATATTTACTTATTAACCAAATTAAATATATATCTAATTAATTATATTGCTAAACCTACATATATATACAGGGTGTCCCACGAAAAGTAACAAAGCGGCCGGCTGTGGATAGGTTTTGGATAGACGAACAAAAAATCGTATGGGTGGGGGGGGGGAAATCGTAACGGTTTAGCCGCTAGGGCGTTTTGAAGTTTTTTTGCTAGAGTTTTACATATAACCCTGTATTTTTGTAACCCTATGACCTATTTTCCTAAATAAGGTATCAGTGTACGCAGAATACTCCCACCTATCTAAAGCTGTAAAAAAGAAGGTTCTACCGTACCAGGTTCCAGAGCAATGAGTCATCAAAATCAAAATTTTGGTTTTTTTTACTAAAATTTCAACTAAAACCACCATTTTCTCCAAAAAATACGTGATAAACCTAAACTTTTTTTTACAAAATTAGAAAACAATTTCCTATGAATAATGTCCAGTCAATTTTTATGCTACGGCATTTACTTTTCAAGTTATTAGCAAGTTTGATGTTGAAATTGACCTTATTTGGTGCTTATTTGGTACTTTTTAGCAAAGCTTAGGTGAAAAAGTACTAAAAAGACCCAATTTTAGCATTAAAATTGCTTTTAACTCCAAAAGTAGAAGTCCTAGGAAAAAAATTCTCTGGACATTATTCATAGGAAATTGTCCAAGCTTTCTAATTACAAAAGTTCGAGAGTTTCGATATTGGTGTGTTTGTCTAATTCTGCGAAGTATGTCTTCAGTCATGCCGTTCTTGTATTTTTCCCACAAAACCGATAGTTCTGTTGGGTATCGTGTCGTCAATATAATTGCGAACAGTTAACGAATGTTATTCGGCGTGGATGCAAATGCTGCATCAGTAAGTGTCAGATCCGAATGATTGTCGTCTTCCAGCAATTGCAACTCGCGACATGCATGTTGAAATGTATTGAATATTTGACCATTGACTGTTCGTAAAAATTCGAAAGACGTTGGTCCTGGAACATTCGGCAACAACAAACGCAAAAAGAAACATTCACGTTGTTTTGGATGTACTGTGTAAAGTCGTCCCAATGTCTTTGCTTTCAATACGCGTGTGATAGTTGGATGTGGTTCGCCTTGTCTACGTGGCTTCCATTTTTTACCTGATTTGTTCCATGTATAATAGCGAGAGACGACGTATATAACAATATTGTTGCGAATTGTCCGAAAATATCAGGTTTTTGGCACAGTGTGAAAAATTCAGTAAGTGTAGTTTTAGTGGCTGGAAAGCTCGTTGGAGCGCATTTTCTTCAGTGAAATATACACGTTGACCGTTTTCAAGATGTACCGCAATCTGAGGCATAAAACAAAAACTCAACATTTATATATTTTCTTATTAACACTTTATTTAATCGCACAAATTAAAAGCTTTTACGCATTTTTCGGTGATAAAACTAAAATATAGTTATCAGCATATTATTATTTAGTATCTGTAACAATAAAATATTTATGTTCATGTTACTATACGACTATAGTGGAAATATTTGTTACTCCAACAATTTTTTCTGGGAATGAGAAGCATTTCTTTTTTAATAACGACAACTAAATATATTTATTTGAAGCCGCATTTAACTAAAAACTTTAGTAAAATTTTGGTTGTGGTAACTAGAAATTTCTCTTAGTGTAGCCCATCCGAATCCTCAATTAGCTCGTCATTTAGCAATTCATGAAAGTGCTCTTCTCATCGCTCCAAGATGCCTTTAGGATCGGTGATCAGATTCCCTTCTTTGTCCTAGCAGTATTGTTCGAAAACCCTTGGTTGTATCCCAACAAAAAAAAGTCAGCGGTACCCCGTGCCTGAAGAGTAGGGTTGGCTCGCCGAGGGTTCGTGGATTGTAGAGACACCGGAGGTACCACCTTGAACTTTTGCACCACCACTTACCTACATGTGAGCGCCCCCTTCGGGGCGGGCAGGGAGTACTTACTTGGCCGGGAAGGATACCTGCAAATCGATTTCAGGCGCGGTGAACATCTCCCGCTGCTTAGCCATCAAAGGGCCTTAGCCCATCATCATTAAAGAAAAAAGTTTTTCTCAGTGAGTCGCCTAATTTCGTACAACCTCAACAAAATTCCAATATTTAATCCACACAAGTGAACATCATCAATAGTAGCATACGAACTAATTTACTGACTTAACTGTATAGCTAGCGGGTTGTGTATATGTCCGTACCACTTAACAACTTACAAAATTGGTCCAGGAAAACAGGTTTTGCTTTTACACCTGAAAAAACAACAGCTATTCATTTTACAAATAAATATAAAATTACAAACCCTAGGATCACAATTGGAAACAGTGAAATAATATATAAAAACGAAATTAAGATATTAGGGATAACTTTTGACAGGAAAATCACATGGAAAGCCCACCTAACAAACGTAAAAAATAAATGTACCCAAAACATGAACATCAAAAAAGCCTCGCCAACACCCAATGGGGAACAAATAGATACTCCCTCCTCAAAATATATAAATCAATAATTTTACCTATCATTGACTAGACTAGTATATAACAGCGCTAATAATAAAGACCTAAAACAGCTAAATACTATTCAAAATACAGCAATACGAATCGCTACAGGAGCTTTCAGAACCACTCCAGTAAAAAGTATGGAGGTAGACGCTGACATTATCCCGCTAAAATTCCGAAGAGAGATCCTTCAATCCAATTACCTCTTAAAAATTAGGAGCCTACCATCTCACCTCAATTACAAGATAGTACAGTCGCAGGAAATTTTAAACCCCCCAAATAACAAACATTCAAGAAAATTACTATACAACCGATTCAATACAACAATCCAATCCATAAACTACAAAAAACCGACGATGCCATTTCAGATACTACAACCAAAACACCCACCTTGGGTTACAAAAACTACTCAAACTATAAAAACATTAGCCGAAAGGAAAAAAGAGGATACTAACCCAGCAACATATAGAGCAGAATTTCTGGAAAAACTGAACAAATATAGTACATACACACAAATATATACTGATGGGTCCAAAACAGAGGACAGCACAGGGTTCGCAATAATTATAGACGGTAATACCACGAAAACCAGAATCCCACCCGATAACACTAGTTTTGATGCCGAACTACACGCTATTCAACATGCAATAGACATGGTACTTTCCAATAACCACATTAAAAAATCCATAATAATCACTGATTCCTTGAGTTCACTAAATGCAATAGAAAACAACTTCAGCAAAAATCCAATGATATGGAAAATAATAGATCTACTCCACCAAACCCTACTACAAAAAAAAATTATTAAATTCCTCTGGATTCCAAGCCATGTTGGAATTAAAGGAAATGAACTAGTAGATGTGGCCGCCAAAGATGCTTTAAACAACACAATCAATAAAAACTTTCCACCACCACATCAATCTATAACTGCTGAAATAAAAAAACTCATCAAAGCCCAATGGAACATCGAATGGTTACAAAATTCACACCAATTAGTTAGTATAAAAAAACAATAGAGCCCTGGGAAACAACAAACCACCAGAACAGAAAATTCGAAATCAGTCTAACGAGACTAAGAACACACCAATATCACACACAAATGGATACTAGAAAAGGAATCTCCAACCATGTGCAGCACATGCAACACCCAAATCACTGTAACACACATATTAATCGAATGTACAAAATACGAAAAAGCAAGAAGAAAACATAATATTAAACCACATCTCGAAGAAATCCTAGGAAACAATACAGATGAAATAATCAAGTTAGAAAAATACCTAATTGACACCAAATTAATAAATGACTTGTAAAAATTAGAACAAAACTTAGGGGTACATTATAATCAAATTCTGGTTGGTTACCCCTAATCAAAAACAAAATTTAATAAAAAAAAAAAAAACTCAGAAGGAAAAGCCAACGTTTGGGGCCAGTCAAAATCAGGGATAACTTTTGGTTTGACGTATGTTGTAATAAATTCAAATTCTTAATATAATGTTTTTCAGAAATTAATAATATGAATGTTAAAATCTTGTTGTAAATTTGTAATCTAATGGTTCTTTTTTTAAAAAAAACTCCTTGCAACTGAACGAAGAACGAAGAAAAGCAAGAATATACGAACCTAATCAGTATAAAATTAATTTGTCGACGTTAATCCTTCCATAGCGATCCTCTCTTCTTTCTTGTTCCTGGGTTTCCAGCAACCGAAATACTGGACCGCCTTCCGCGGGATTCCCAACTTCTCAGGTCCTAGGCCGAAACTTCGAGGGGTTCTGACTAGATGAATTATTTTCTTTTTTCTCTGGTCTTGAACTTGTTATTCCTTCCTACACTACCGACAAAACCCGGGCTAAGAGGTTCGTCTTCTCCCACGATGTTGGTCCAACTGTATGTTTCCAATCCTCCAAGGTTATTTCAGAACTTCACTCCGGCATAACAAAATCTGAACGGTAAAACTTGTATATGGCTGGTCTCACACTGCAGCCGATTCAAACAACTATTTTGAATTTTTCAAACAACTATTTTGCTATTCTCATTCACACTTTACACCCGGTGTTTTCGGCCGTTGACGTCCGTAGGTTTACTCCAATCAGATTTGTTTGATTATTCGGCCGAAATGGGTACCGAAAAGTTGATAATGGAAGTGCACTCCCATAAAAATGTTTATTAATCTTCCTTTTATTTTATTTATGATATATTTATATGTGTGACCATTTCAGATGAAACAACTAGCATTTAAAATGAAAACTAACCCTTAAAGTTCGGCCGAATTTAAAGTTGGCCAATACGGCCGTAAAAAATTCGGCCGAATCTGCTGCAGTGTGAGTCCAGCCTAACCCTTTCCGGCATTATTATTCCTAATCTCCAATGGGAAAACCAATCCCGAACCAACCAACCAAAGTGCTGCTACCTACTCCTTCTCATTATAAATTGAGTAGGTAGGTATTTTGGGGGGTTGGGGGTGGGTAAGTAAGCTCGCTAGTATTGTGGGATCCAATTTGAATAAAAATAGGATTTATTTCAAAAGAAATAATCTACTTAACTCCCTGTTCCCAAGGTCAGGTGGGTTAGCCTGGTTATGCTTTGGTAGGGGTGGTTTTTAGGGGTTGTTTTTTGAGCTTACGAAAAATTCTGACCTTATGGGGTGAATTAGACCTCGGGTTCGGAATCAGCGACCCCAAAAAACACAAGATCAACATGATCTGGTCTCGGGCAGAATTTTTTCGATTTTTTTTTGTAGTTGGGTTAATACGCTAAAGTGTAAAATTTCAAATAGGGACATTTTGGTGAAAAAAAAAGATATTTCAAAAAATCCAAATAGGTTTAAAAGGGACAGAGTGGTACTTTCAATTGCCATACAACATTTTTTGATTATAATTTTTTTCCTTACGTCACGTAACCTCAAAAACTGCAAAAAACGCGTTTTTTGCACTTTTAGGTTAGGATATTTTGAAAACCAGACGTGTAGGAGCCATTCTGAACACGGATTCGGATTCAGCGCATCAAAATCCTTCGGGTATGTTAGGTCTGGTCTCTGGGTCTGGACTTTTGTTAAATTTTGTCGGTCTGTGTAATTAAAAGATCGCGACGACAGCTCGATGAGCTTTTCCGTAATTGAGGAGCGCCAGAACAAAAACCGATAAATCCCATTTTGACATTATTTTTTTTATGATGGCAATTGGTTGTTTTCGTACATATTTATAACCATCGTTCATCGAACCTGTTCAGAAACGGCTAAATCTGCTTCAAAAACCTTCCCAAAATCACTGACCTGAACATAAACCGATAAATCCATTGAGGGTGTCAACACTAGTATTCCTTCAGCAGCAGCAGAACCGGTTTTACAACTTAATCTAGGTCTATACTGGTATTCTTTCATCGCGGGTAACGTTCTTGTCTTTACGCGGAGATATCTACGTGCGTTTCGATAATTATATTTGGTATCCAGGAGTAATAAGAGTAAGCAGAAGCACATTGTGTATGGGTTAAGTTTTTAGGCCGAATTTTTCTGGTGAACATGTTACTACACTAACCTCTTATGCTCTTTCTATACCTCTCTCATAAAAAACCGTTTCTGCTGCTGCTGAAGGAATACTAGTGTAGATTGGGCCAAGCGTATCCAATTATATCCAATGATATATCAAATTAGTCTGATTAAAAACCGATAAATCCATTTTGTTTTTTATAATATCTCAACAGGTACCGCACACAGGAATGTGATATTTAGGTTTCCACACTGTGTTATCAACACCAATAAATTGGTAAACTTCGTTCACCTCTAAATTATAAAGCCATATACTTGCACAGATTTTTTCAATTTCCCAAAAAAAACTTAAATGTGATTTATCGGTTTTTGTTCCGACGCTCCTCAATTCTGAAGGCCCTATCAGATCCAAAACAGCAAAGCAGAACCGTCGGCAGAGAATTGTTCCTATTGGCTTACACTGGTCAAGTGACAGGAAAAGCAGCAGAGAGTTCTGTCGACGCTTTTTCATCTCAAATTCTGATTTTGCTGCTTTGCAAAGCAGAATTTTTTGAAATTTCAAACATCTTTCACTTGGCAAGTTGTTTTTAAATGACTAATGGACGCGGAAAATTGAGAATTTATTGTTGTGTGATATTTTACAAAGAATTTATTATTATTAAAAAAATATTTACAAAGAATTTACTGTCGAATAAAAATTCTGCCGCTGCCGCTGCTTTACTTGGATTAATTCAGCAGGCAGACATTTTCTTGTGACTGGGTGCTTAGAATACCGAAACAGCTGATATACCACGTTTATAAGCGTAGTTTCACTCCCGGATCTTCAATCCAAAGTGAAACTCCCGATGCGTTTATAAGCAATGGGAGTGAAAATCCAAAATACATTCTGGTTTATGATGACAGCTCAAATTTAAAATGACAACAAAAACAAATGTAAGCTCAATGTTTAATTTAATGTATTTAAAAAATGTATAAGTAAAGAAAAAAAACTATTATAGCAAAATAAAACACCCAGATTCCTCTTTACTAAGTTTTCCCCCTTCGGTCATCTCACTCTCAGTCAGCGTTTATAAGCACAACATAAACCGGGAGCGAAGTTTCACTCCGGCTTTTTCTTAGGGAGCGAAAATCCAAGTCCTGGCTTTTCACTGCCCGTTTATAAGCGGTGTTTCA
The DNA here is from genome assembly GCA_963855945.1 of Thereva nobilitata. Taxonomy (NCBI): domain Eukaryota; kingdom Metazoa; phylum Arthropoda; class Insecta; order Diptera; family Therevidae; genus Thereva; species Thereva nobilitata. The sequence goes on along the minus strand of OY979698.1, from coordinate 57,983,014 downwards.
CTCCGGATCGAAACTTCCATCCGGAGGGAAACTCCGCTTATAAACGTGGTAATAGTATCGGGAATAGTGTCTCAAGCTTTCAGTGACAGGCACGAGTATCAAAAGCTTCTGAGTTACGATTGGTCATAATTTAGAATAGGGGGTTAAGTGTAATAGCAATATCGCGCCAAAAAATATGGCAACACAAAAAGTGAAAATGTCATTTTATTGGAGTGCTGCTAGATTAGCGAATGTTTGTAAATCATTTATTTTATACATAATTCCACAATTTTGCACAGCACTCCCAAAGTCAAGAAATTAACAAGTCTGTCATCTTCATATGGTTAATGAGTGAAAGGCGAACAGCTATATGCACAAATCTTCAAATGACGATGTCATGCTATCAGAGAGGGAATGCAACATTTTTATACATGCTTGCACTAGGGAATCCAATCCCGGGTTTCGATAAACCGGTAAACCGGTTTTACCGGCCAATTTTGATTTTAAAATTACCGGTAATTATCGAAAATTATTACCGAATTAATTTCGGTAATTTTTTTTGCTGCATCCTGTAGGAAGGAAGTTTTGCTCAAAAAGGGAAATATAGCAAAAAAATTTCAAGTTGCTCTTTCTGCATTTATTGTCAATCTAAAACAAAGAGAATTATAATTCTCTGTCCTTTCTCTCTCTACTCGTCAATCTAAAACAAAGAGAATTAGTGTTGTGTTTTGTTTAGTACGGCAAAGGAAACTCCACAGTAAACATGTATTAAAATTTAAAGCCAACAATAAAGAAATTCTTTATTCTTTAATTTGAATAATAATTTCATTTGTTTTAAAACGAAAGCAATTCGATACAAACATACAAAAAACAATATATGGGGCTATTACGTTCGACATAGAAGCGAAAAAGATAGCGCGAAATGTATTGGATGCAAAAACGTGTGGCAAATAAAGGAGGATCCACAAGCGGATTACATTGTCATCTCAAAATTTAACATAATATGAATTTACTAGAATATTATTATCATATTGAAAAAGGAAGTGTCAGTTTTACCAGAAGCAAGACCATCTGCATCGTTGTCAGAGGTTAGTAAAGTAAACCCATCACCTAAAGCTGGTCCAGGCGGTGTAATAACCAACTCTTAATAAGAACTCTTTTTTTAAGTGGTACAGTCAAGATCAAGAATAAACCATTTGTACTACTAGTCCGCAATGTCGTTCATTGCGTGAACTCTGAAATGTTATATGAGAATTCCGTGTAGAAACCGTCGAGAAAAACTGAACATCTGAGAAAAGTAAGCAGCTGTTAAAACATCACATATATGTAAAACCACGTATTTCACGGCAACAGCAACTTTAGACCTGTCAACATTACCTAACAGCAGAACACGGAATGATTGTCTAACTATTTATTCCGTTTCAACGGGAACGGAAAAAGCCTCCAATTACTTGCAGAACTAACTGTTGGAGATGTGCTATAGCGATCTATTACCAACCACTGTCATTCCGTTCGTTCGAACTGCGTACTCATCAAAGAAAGCGCACACGGCAAAATTGGGGGTACGGAATTCCGTGCATCTTTTTACGTGATGTTTTATGGAAATCGGGATTCCGTCCGAACTCCGTACTAAGCTTAAAAGAGAGACGCTCGAACTATTCGAGTGTCCTTCAATTTGTCGGAAAGCGATGAATCTGAAGAGGATTGAATTGTCTCCAGTACTTTATCCATGAAAGAACGACTAGCATTAGAAATCAAACAAAAAATTTAAACTATGGAAATAAAAAACGAGGCAATTACTTTGAGCGAGCATACCAGTATATTCTTATATAATAAATCTGAAAGAGCCTTTTCAGCCGCGCTCCCGTCTTAATGACAACAGTATTGACAGTTTGTGTTTTTTTGAACAAAGTGATATTTGTAAGCGTTAAAAAATGTTGGTACAATAACTAAATTTACATATCTATGAAATATGATTTTTAGGTTGGTTCTTGTCTCCTTTTAATTGCAATAGTATCTATAGTTAGCACATATGTATAAGACTGATGAGTATTATACGTTAGGTAACGTAATGTTTAACTTTCTTAATTTAATTGTTGTAATGGCTCTTTGTTTAAATTTTAGGAATTGTTATTTATAATTTTTATAAACTTAAGTAATACTGAAATATAATCTTCTAATTTAAAAAATTGTAATGACGTTTTATTAATATATTTCCAATAACGAAATTTACCGGTAATTACCGGTAAACCGGTAATTCCGATAAAAAATTACCGAAAACCGGTAATGTAAAATCTCGGTAAATTTGGATTCCCTTGCACACAACTATCCGGGTGAAGATTTTATGATTATATATGGAGTTAAACTTGATGCATCGGTGCATATTAACTTCCCAGTAGGAAGTTATTGTAATCGGTCCGAAAATCGGATTCGAAATTTTCAATGTATTTACACGTTTCAAGGTCCCAATAGCATTTTAAACAAAAATTTGAGAAGAAATATGTGTGTGTGTGTGTGTGTGTGTGCGTACGTATGTGGTCATTTTTTCCTGCACGATTTTGCGCGAACCGAAAAAGATATCGACTTCGTTCAGGTGCAGTTCGAAGCGTGTTCAAGGAAATATGATCTGAAAAGATTTTCATAAAAATTGGTCGAGCCGTTTTTTTGTTTGAACGACTTAAGTGATTTTTGTACCAGCACGATTTCGCGCGAACCAAAAAAGATATCGACTTCGTTAAGGTGCCGTTCGAAGCGTATTAAAGGACATATGAATTGAAAAGATTTTCATAAAAATCGGTCGAGCCGTTTTTTTGTTTGAACGACTTAAGTGATTTTTGTACCGGCACGATTTCGCGAGAACCAAAAAAGATTTCGACTTCGTTAAGGTGCGGTTCGAAGCATGTTAAAGGACATATGATCTGAAAAGATTTTCATAAAAATCGGTCGAACCGTTTTTTTGTTTGAACGACGTAAGTGATTTTTGTACCAGCACGATTTCGCGCGAACCAAAAAAGATACCGACTTCGTTAAGATGCCGTTCAAAGCGTGTTAAAGGAAGATCTGATCTGAAAAGATTTCCATAAAAATCGTTCGAGTCGTTTACTGGGAAGTTAATCTTGTGGACCGAAAGGGTTAATCTTGTGGACCGAAAGGGTCAAAAGCCACATCCCAACTAGTTTGCTCGTCGATTCGATTTATGAAAAAAAACAGCTCATTCAATTTTCCTTCTTTTTCTGTTCTGCATGCTTTATCGAAGAGAGAGAATCTGGCTTTGTCTCGCCGAGTTCACGTTGTATGCGTTGAGTTGTGCTCAGCAGTGATGTTCATATATGCACGCACACAACTAACCGGGTGAAAATTTTGTATGAAGATGAAAGACTTGTTATTTCTAGACTTTGAGCACTCCCGGTCAAAAGAAATTTCTGACATTTCACATCTACATTGATAGAAATGTGTGCGAACGCATTTTGTTAGATAATTCAGCCAACTGGTACGTGGTTGGTTTTCCCATTGAAGATTAAGCATTACTTTACTTTCTCCACAACTTTTTATGTTTAGTTTTTTTCCTCAAAAAAATTCAAAACTGTTCTGCAAAAAAACTTTGACGGTTTGAAAGCAAAGTAAACTTAAAGCAAAGCACATATTTGTAAAGTTACCCCCCATTCTAAATTATGACCAATCATAAGACATAAGCTTTTGAGACTCGTGCTTGTCATTGAAAGCTTGAGACACTATTCTTGATACTATCAGCTGTTTTGATATTCCAAGCACCCAGTCACAAGAAAATGTAAAAAAAATTACCTCTGATGGTGAATTTGTATTCGTATAATGCGATAGAGCAAAATCTGGGCGGCGAAGTAGCAAACATATGCATTTCGTTTTGTGTTTGATTTTTTTTGCTATTTTATGTTTTGTGTTTAAACAGGGGCCCCACTAGTGTTTTAATAACAGGGGCCCTATTCTCTATTACAAAATTGTTAAATCCAATTCCAAAACTAAACAGCTTTCGAGTAAAACTTTGACAATAGTGTTACATTTTCATGTAAAATTAATGCCAATATTGTAATAAGGAATACGATTTCGTCAGTTTCGTTAAAAAGTATAACAATAATGAAATAGAGAATAAGGCCCCAGGTCTCCTTATTTAAGTAATACAGGAAGTAGTAGCACGATGTCCCTACAGCTATTCGATCTCACCCGATTCGGTGATAGAAAGGCACGTTATTCTTGGAATTAAGTTTTATAATTAATTCTCAATAGCCAAGGTCACTTGGGATTTGCCCTCCGTATTAGCGGAATATACGGGACGCAACCACCTGATTTGGCTTTCTGTCATGATTACAGTTATACCCAGGACAGAGGTCTGTGAAGTTGGCACCACGAAATGTGAATTTTGGAAATTTTTTTTTCATACGTTTGTCCATGGTTTGTCCAAGTTTGTCCACGGAAAAGTTTTTTTTGTCCAGGCACCGTTAATAAGTTACAAGCAAAAAATTTTTTTGCAAATTTTTTCAACCAGCACCCCAACTTCGCAAAAAAATTGTTTAACCGCATAGATCGTTTGTCCATCGTTTGTCCAAGTTATTCCAGCAGTTATTTTTATTTGTCCACTCACCCATTAATTATAATAAATAATTGAAATTTTTCAATTTTGTGAAGTTGACAACCCCGATTGCGAATTTCGTACTTTTTCTTTGCGCGTTCGTTTGTCCATCGTTTGTCCAAGTTTGTCCAGCAGCTATTTCTATTTGTCCACTCACCCATTAATTATAATAAATAATTGAAATTTTTCAATTTTGCGAAGTTGGCAACCCCGATTGCGAATTTCGCACTTTTTCTTTGCGCGTTCGTTTGTCCATCGTTTGTCCCAGTTTGTCCAGCAGCTATTTTTTTGTCCACTCACCCATTAATTATAATAAATAATTGAAATTTTTCCATTTTGTGAAGTTGGCAACCCCGATTGCGAATTTCGCACTTTTCCTTTGCGCGTTCTTTTGTCCATCGTTTGTCCAAGTTTGTCCAGCAGCTATTTTTATTTGTCCACTCACCCATTAATTATAATAAATAATTGAAATTTTTTCATTTTGCGAAGTTGGCAGTCCCGTTCCGCAGTCCCACAGTTGCGAATTTCGCACTTTTTCTTTGCGCGTTCGTTTGTCCATCGCTTGTCCATATTTGTCCACGAAATAATTGCATTTGTCCACGCGCCGATAAAATTTTATTAATTAATCAATTATTCGGGAAAATCAAATTGGCCATAAAAAAGGCGACGAAGTTTCTGTAACCATTGGAAGTTCAATTTTATTCCGAACAACCGACATCAATACGACACGAAATACAGAAAAAAAACCAAATTAATCCACCCCTCGGAGAAATAACAATTGCAGCCAAATTACTTAGTCGAAATTTATTCGACACAGCGTGGATTTCGGCGAATCGACTCCGCACAGAAAATTTTCTAACACCGACTACATTAATTGAGTGTGCAATCTCTGGGGGGTCACACCTCGCATATAAAAATGTGCGGGGTGTGACCTTTTCGGGATTGCATATTCAATTTACATGTTGCATGCTTTAGTTGAGCCTATCTCAGTGCTAATTGTGCTGAGCTGGTAAATTTTTCTTGGCCCAGCTAAGAAGTGTACCTTCTGAATTAGAAGGGTAACTCTATATGCATGATTGTGTGTTGCATGTAATAAAATAATCTATTGCTACACTTCGAAGTAGTAGGTATAAATTTAAAAAAAATACGAAAACATATATTTTCATCACATTGCGTTTTTTAATTGCAGTTTATCCAGGGATAAAAATTGCCAGAATTCGTTTGTCCATGGACAGAAATCGTTTGTCCAGGCACACATTCGTTTGTCCATGCCAGAATTCATTAGTCTGTACCTGGCCAACGATTTCCAGCAATGGACAAACGGATCTGTGCCTGGACAAACGATTTCCAGCAATGGACAAACTGGACAAAATGGATTTATGTTCATGGACAAACGAATTCTGGCATGGAAAAACGAATCTGTGCCTGGACAAACGATTTCTGTCCATGGACAAACGAATCTGTGCCTGGACAAACGAATCTGTGCCTGGACAAACGAATCTGTGCCTGGACAAACAAATCTGTGCCTGGACAAACGATTTCCAACAATGGACAAACGAATCTGTGCCTGGACAAACGATTTCCAGCAATGGACAAACGAATCTGCGCCTGGACAAACGATTTCCAGCAATGGACAAACGAATTCTGGCATGGACAAACGAATCTATGCCTGGACAAACGATTTCCAGCAATGCACAAACGAATCTGTGCCTGGACAAACGATTTAAAGCAATGGACAAACGAATTCTTGCATGGACAAACGAATCTGTGCCTGGACAAACGATTTCCAGCAGTGGACAAACGAATCTGTGCCTGGGCAAACGATTTTAAGCAATGGACAAACGAATTCTGGCATGGACAAACGAATCTGTGCCTGGACAAACGATTTCCAACAATGGACAAACGAATCTGGGCCTGGACAAACGATTTCCAGCAATGGACAAACGAATTCTGGCATGGACAAACGAATCTGTGCCTGGACAAACGATTTCTGGCATGGACAAACGAATCTGTGCCTAGGCAAACGATTTATGTTCATGGAGATACGAATTCTGGCATGGACAAACGAATCTGTGCCTGGACAAACGATTTCTGTCCATGGACAAACGAATCTGTGCCTGGACAAACGAATCTGTGCCTGGACAAACAAATCTGTGCCTGGACAAACGATTTCCAGCAATGGACAAACGAATTCTGGCATGGAAAAACGAATGTGTGCCTGGACAAACGATTTCTGTCCATGGACAAACGAATTCTGGCATGGACAAACGAATCTATGCATGGACAAACGATTTTCAGCAATGCACAAACGAATCTGTGCCTGGACAAACGATTTAAAGCAATGGACAAACGAATTCTGGCATGGATAAACGAATCTGTGCCTGGACAAACGATTTCCAACAATGGAGAAACGAATCTGTGCCTGGACAAACGAATCTGTGCCTGTAAAACCGATTTCCAGCAGTGGACAAACGAATCTGTGCCTGGACAAACGATTTCCAGCAATGGACAAACGGATTCTGGCATGGACAACCGAATGTGTGCCTGTTCAAACGATTTCTGTCCATGGACAAACGAATTCTGGCAATTTTTATCCCTGGATAAACTGCAATTAAAAAACGCAATGTGATGAAAATATATGTTTTCGTATTTTTTTTAAATTTATAACTACTACTCCGAAGTGTAGCAATAGATTATGTAGTCGGTGTTAGAAAATTTTCTGTGCGGAGTCGATTCGCCGAAATCCACGCTGTGTTGAATAAATTTCGACTAAGTAATTTGGTTGCAATTGTTATTTCTCCGAGGGGTGGATTAATTTGGTTTTTTTTCTGTATTTCGTGTCGTATTGATGTCGGTTGTTCGGAATAAAATTGAACTTCCAATGGTTACAGAAATACATAAATACGAATTTCGAAATGCGCCTTTTTTATGGCCAATTTGATTTTCCCGAATAATTGATTAATTAATAAAATTTTATCGGCGCGTGGACAAATGCAATTATTTCGTGGACAAATATGGACAAGCGATGGACAAACGAACGCGCAAAGAAAAAATGCGAAATTCGCAACTGCGGGACTGCCTACTTCGCAAAATTGAAGAATTTCAATTATTTATTATAATTAATGGATGAGTGGACAAATAAAAATAGCTGCTGGACAAACTTGGACAAACGATGGACAAACGAATGTAATGTTTGTGTTGTTTTAACCAAGCTAGTAGACCAGCTTTTGTATTTGGCGTCTAGTGCCGCCTTATTTAGTGTAGGAAATGAAAACAATTACTTTATTAAATAATGTAATATTTATTTGACCAAACTCCTATTCCCGCAGCGCAAGTTATTGCCTCTAGTACTCGGACTGAGTGCAACTAGCTTGGTTAAAACAACACAAACATTACACGAACGCGCAAAGAAAAAGTGCGAAATTCGCAACTGCGGGACTGCCAACTTCACAAAATTGAAAAATTTCAATTATTTATTATAATTAACGGGTGAGTGGACAAAAAAAATAGCTGCTGGAAAAACTTGGACAAACGATGGACAAACAAACGCGCAAATAAAAGTGCGAAATTCGCAATCGGGGTTGCCAACTTCACAAAATTGAAAAATTTCAATTATTTATTATAATTAATGGGTGAGTGGACAAAAAAAAAACTGCTGGACAAACTTGGACAAACGATGGACAAACGAACGCGCAAAGGAAAAGTGCGAAATTCGCAATCGGGGTTGCCAACTTCACAAAATTGAAAAATTTCAATTATTTATTATAATTAATGGGTGAGTGGACAAATAAAAATAACTGCTGGACAAACTTACATTTACATTTACATTTACATTTACTTTATTTTAAAAATAGTACATCAAGATTATTATTATCTTATAACGCTAAAAGCGTATGTACTTAAAATTAACAATATGGCTATTAAAAGGAGAGTGAAATGTATATTTAAAAGAATGTATATAAATATAAAAAACAAAATAAAGTTTAAATAGTTAGGAAATTGTAAACTAGAAACTAAAACAAAACAAATAAAAAAGAAAAGAATACTAACAAGAAGTGAGATTGAAGGAATATTATTGACTAGTTAAGTAACTGAGGAGACGTTTCCTGAACACACTCAAAGACCCCGAACTCTGTATTTCAGCAGGTAGACTGTTCCATAATTGAATAGAATGAACAAAAAAAGATCTCTGCGCAACTAAATGGGAGAATCTAGGTAGAATTAGGAGTGCTCTTCTAGTCGTACGACCGAGTCGAAGATACTCATGGAGATATGATGGGCGGTCAGAGTGTAGAAGTTTGTAAACAAACGACATTGCTTTGAGGGATAAATATACACCAAGTGTGCAACCCAGAACGGAAGAACGATATCGGCTGATATGGTCAAATCGACGAAGATTATAAACAAACCTTGTACAATCATTAAATGCTACATTCAGTTTATCTCGACATGAGGCATCAAGAGAAGGAAAAACCAGGCTGGCGTAAGTGATATATGGTAAAATTAATGTTTTGATTAGCTTTGATCGAGTTTCTATGGGCAAAATAGAGGCGTATAGCCACAGACGGCGCAAATTGCCATATATTTTAGATAGGGTATGAGAAACTTGATCACAGCAGGTTAATTGCGAGTTCAGATAGACACCTAGATTTTTGACTCGTAATTGGTAAGGTAAGTACGTGTTCATGAGGATGATGGGTGGAAGGAATGAAAAGTCTAATGGACTCATGTACATTGGAATACAATAGGATTTAGATGCATTTAGTATTAAGTGGTTGGATAGAGACCACTGATAAATACGCTCAAGATCGGCATTGATGTTGTGTACACAGTTCTCTACCAATCCAATGGGACTATTTAAATAAATTTGGACATCATCAGCATACATGTGCAGCTTACAATTTGTTACAGCACTGCTGAGATCATTTATATACATAGTGAAAAGTAACGGTCCTAGTATGGAACCCTGGGGAACACCGCGCGTGATTGGTAGAGGATCCGAAATTGAGTTTTGTAGCCACACTTTTTGACATCGATTATGTAAGTAATCTCGAATTAAGGAAGCAGCTGATGTTGAAAAACGCATGTGGTCTATTAGCTTAGTGTCTAGAAGCTGATGGCTGACACTGTCAAATGCTTTACTGAAGTCAAGAAGTACAAGAAAAGCAATGTCATCAGAATCAAGAGCCATCCGCAGGTCGGTGGTCACTTTCAGTAGTGCGGTTTCACAACTACACCTTTTGCGGAAACCAGATTGAGCATTCGACAACAGGGACCAGGTTTCGCAGTGATCTTCGATTTGCCATGACATTAGTTTTTCCAGTACTTTGCCTAAGAAGCATAATATGCTTATTGGACGATAATCAGCGGGGCCTTTCGGGGATTTGCATTTAGGTAGTGCGATCACTTTTGCTTTTTTCCACTGAACCGGAAAGCAAGATTTTGTCAGGCAGCTATTGAAAATGTGAGTGATATAGGGGAGGATCACAGGAAAAATTAACTTCAGGAAGATGGGTGGGAGATTGTCTGGACCGACTGAATCAGATTTAATCGAGTAAAAAGCTTTATGGACTTCCGTGTGATTCACATTACGGAAACTGAAAGGTCAGTGTTACTATCAGTTGTCCTTGAGCAACGAGGCACCTCGCGTATATTCGTTGTGGCGATAAAATAATTATTTAGTTCATCAGCGCTAAGGCTGATCTGGGCTTCACCTTCATCACCGTGAATGCCAAGTTGTTTAATGTTTTTCCAAAGTTTCTTGGAACAACGATGGACAAACGATGGACAAACGAATGCGCAAAGAAAAAGTGTGAAATTCGCAATCGGGGTTGCCAACTTCACAAAATTGAAAAATTTCAATTATTTATTATAATTAATGGGTGAGTGGACAAATAAAAATAACTGCTGGACAAACTTGGACAAACGATGGACAAACGATCTATGCGGTTAAACAATTTTTTTGCGAAGTTGGGGTGCTGGTTGAATAAATTTGCAAAAAAATGTTTTTGCTTGTAACTTGTTAACGGTGCCTGGACAAAAAAAACTTTTCCGTGGACAAACTTGGACAAACGTATGAAAAAAAAATTTCCAAAATTCACATTTCGTGGTGCCAACTTCACAGACCTCCAGGACAGACCACGCTTTTAATGTACATTTGCTAAATCGACATTAGTCGCTAATGTGCATTAAAAAATAAGGCGACAGACACTATCTGCATGACATTGGGGAGCTCTTTGATGAACATATGAAATTTTAAAAATGCAATAAACATAGCAGTACAGAACAAAAACAAGAAAAAATACGCAATACACAAAGAAGTGTATATGTATAAAACTATTATTTTAAAAAATTTCGTATTAACCGTATAATTATATAGAAAGATATATAATGGGATATATTTATATATAAATTAATTATATATAATTACATATGAAATTTGGTCCGATATAATTATATAGAAATATATATTTTTATATATAATAAGGAAAATCATATACAATTGTATAGAATTGTATATATCCAATTGTATCTTTTATTTCGCCGATTTTCTCAGACATGGAATGTTCTATATGCTTTTGCTTCTATATGTGCTAGTATGTGATTTTCCCGAAAAACTCCATCTACCAACATTAAACATCTGCATGGTTCGCCATCTATGAGAAAATGAAAAATTAAGAGAACCGCTGTAACGAACTCAATTGATTCGCTAATCATCAAAATATTTTGATGATTTAGCTTGATGTTAATCATCAAGAAATTGGGTATTAACTAACAACTCAGGACGACGCACACTGCAGTTGACAATGATTAGTGTTAATTGAGAATTTAAGAGCGCTGTCTGTTCTGGGTATTACGCTACGGCAAACGCACTTTGGCTGTGCCGAATACTGTCAAAAAGGAGCGAAACAAAAGAGGAAATTAAATATACAAACTACAAATCTTTGCTTGAGTTAATGACACATGACAAACTTCTCGATGAAGATGACACGCAAGTTCTTCTCCAAAGTGATTCCGACTTATATGCTGCCTGCTGATTTTGATAAGCTTGGCAAATATTCTGAAATTTTCAAGACGCACGATTATATATTAGATTGTGCATCAAATTGACATAACTTCTTTTAACAAGAGTAATTCGTGATAAATAACATTCGTTCAGTGCTCTAAACAGCAAACTAATCAATTATTACTACAAAAAAGTGTTGACCCAAAAATAATATGGCCCCAGCCAAATAATTTAATTGGAGAAGGTTCATGGGAAGCTCTCAGAAACTATAGGACGAGTAGGTTGAAATATTTCGCATGAAAATAGTGCTGGTAGTCTTCCCTTGTACCAGCTTGTGGCCATCATGAGGGGCTGTCTTTTAAATCCTTTAACCGAACTAGGAAAATACTTTGTTTAATGGGCGGAAATTCATTTTCAGACACAATGTGGTACATAGCGAGGGCAACAGCGGAAACATGTCAGGGGCAACCAGAATAGTAAACCAGGTAGTTTGATGCTTAACCCTGGGGTGCCTATAAATTGGTCGAAGGAAACTTACTCCCCTTTGAGATATGATTTCCCCGGAAAAATATGTTTAGGGTTGCGGGCAACAAGAACCCAACTCAATGACCGCAGCTCTAAAGCCCTCATCGAAAAGGACATTTTCTTATGTGTGGGTTGGTGAGGGTATTATGTGTGAGTAGCAGAGGATTGAATCAATTAAGTCGAGGCCAACAAAAGAATTCCCAAAAGCCTTGCCGAGCAATATCTAAGCTTTTGGGGAAATGAATCAGAGCTACTTTGATTGAAACAGGATTTAAACGTTGAAATTTTCCAGTTACAAGGGGCTTGGGGGTATTTTTGGTTGAATTTTATGAAATTCTCTGTGGTGGTGGGGTTTGCGGTTCGCCGACTTCGTGATTTATTATTTTTGGGGCGAATTATTAAAATGCAGAAAGATTTTAAAAATAATATTTTTTCACTAAAAAAATGGAACGTTTTAACATATTATGTATATGTATATGTACATATGTATCTATAGATTCCAGCAAGTTGATCATATTTTACCGAGACGTAAGGTCTTATTGTGTAAGCATTATAAGTCCGTCATGTCTTCCACGCCATCGTGCAATGATCTAGTAGTAAGTTTAGCTCGAAAAGTAAATGAAAGATAGGACAGGTTTAAGGGAATCGGAGGTGTAGGAAAAGCAGGTGATGAATCCTGCATTTCTTGGATATTGTATGAGTTCGGGAATACTAACTGCGAAAGGTCGAGTTGTTCCGCTTGTAAACGAATTTATATCACGAATTTAGTTATAAAATGTATCAATTGAAGTGCAAATGGCGCCACCACCAACTAGTTTAGGGGCACGTTTCTTCATAGCGTCCAGGCCCAGATATGAGAATTGAATTAAAAGCAGAGTCGAATGTCAAACTTGTAAATTATTTTTCGCGCCGCCGGGTTAAGGTGGAATTTGCATATTGTAAGAAAGGAATCTAAGGTACCGAGGTGCTTGTTTATCAATTTGGAATATGTGATAGCTTCTATGAAGGATCTGGCTGTCAGTGACGGAAGAGTAAGTCTTGGAGATGAGATGCCATGTGCCCACGAAAGCTGTAAACACTAAATTTTTCGCATTAGTACTGCTGATAACATTTGAGGAAGAAGTCATTGAGAGCAGACCGAATGGTTCGATGCTATATGTGAGCTGGTGTCAAAACTTAAAGATGCCCGTGTCAAACACTCTCAAAGAAAACCTCAGATGTGGAGACATGCGTAATGCAATGACGTAAATTCATAAAATGACCCCAATCTTACATTTTATGCAGGATAAACTAGGTTGATGTTCTGATAAAAATACGATTAGGGATTAACTTCGTTGATGTATACGGCTCTTAGTATCTTAATCTAGGTTGACGCGAGTTTGTTCTAACGCCCTAGCCGCTAAACCGTTACGATTTCCCCCCTACCCGATACAATTTTTTGTTCGTCTATCCAAAACCTATCAGCATTTTTTAACACTTTACTATTTAAAAGTTAATAAATATCGTGGGAAAAATTAATTTATGTATAAATTGTGTTTATATTGTTTAAACAATATAAATATTTAATTGTGCACATTGAAATGTTTCTGATTTCAAATAATATATAAAAACAAACATTTAAAAACAAAATCATCAAAATCGGAGCTCTCCCTGAGGATTAAGGAGTATTAAAGACTTTCACGCTTCACTTACTCGACTATAGGTACTAACAATGCGGTTGAATGTATCAAGTAAAGTGGGAAGAAAATTACTTACCCTGAACAGATGAAGTTGGAGATGGATGTTAGGTAAAGCGTAAAGGACTCGAGCGAAAAATAAAAATTGTGCATTCTTATATGGGTGATTGTCACGAAATGGTAGTTTTTCGAATGTATTAAGGAATGGATAAAAAACTATTTAAATAGCAATGTTTCTCAGATTTTAAATATCATTCAAGCATCTATATAATATATGGTTACTACCACAATCTACACCAGGAGTCGCCAGTAATATGTTTATTTGAAAATTTCAAAATTACAGAGCTTCGGAAGCGACAGGAAAATCCGAATTTTTTTCTTCATTTTATAGCCGGCTTCACTTTTGAAAGCAAATTGAATAGAGAACATTATACGATCTGAAAGTCGAAAAAATGAAAACCCGCGGTTAATAAAAAAACTTTAATCCAAATACAAAATGACCAGAACAAAAAAAATCGAATTGAAGTTTAATAACAATAAAATGACCAGTACATGCAATGCTGGACTGAGAATGAATTTAGGACCGGGAAATTCAAAAATGTTGCCCCATTTCAATACATTTTGTTTTAACAATCAAGTAAAGTTCTTTTTTGCTTTAAAAAGTTTTTCTTTAAGCATAATTATGAGAAGAACTATGTGTATGTGTAGGTGTGTTTGTGCGTACGTGCGTACTAATTTTTTCCTGCACGATATTGGGCGAACCAAAAAAGATATCGTCTTCGTTGAGGTGCCGATCGAAGCGTATTAACTAAAGCATGATCTAAAATGATTTTCATAAAATTCGGTTGAGCCGTTTTTTGTTTTTACGACGTATGTGATTTTTGTACCCGCACGATATCGTGCAAACCAAAAATGATACCGGCTTCGTTTGGATGCCGATCGAAGCATATTAACGAAAACGTGCTTTGGAAAAAATTTCATAACATTCGGACAGGACCTTTTTTGAAAGACTTTGGCCAAGAGCCACAAGCACCATCTAATAAACACGATGGAATGAAACCGGTTCTAAATGAAATTAACTTTTCTGGATTCACTTTCCGATAGCGCTTCGCCATAAAACATCACTTGTCAACAAAATCCGAGAATTCTTTAAAACCCGTGCAAAAATTACGTTACCCTTTTCCAACATCACTATTTTTTTCAAACCTTAGATCACCACTTTTTGGAGAATTGTTTTCCAGGTCCTACATTTACTGAAAAAGAAATTGGCAGCTTTTCGGTCACTTCTGACGAGTCCTTTATCGTTATTTGAACTAGCTTCTCTCAGGATTACTTAAGCACTAGTTTTGGTACTACCAACCCTACCAACTTCCAGAGTTATGAGTCGACAAAGTCAAAATTTTTGGTTTTTTTAACTACAATTTCAACTTTCACTACTTTTTTCTCCAAAAATTACGTAGTTAACCTCTACCTTTTTTTCCAAAATTAGAAAGCTTGGAATATTTCCTATGAATAATGTCCGGAGAATTTAATACTACGCATTTAAAAGTTCTTGTTTTTTACTTTTTTGTTTCTCCCAGCCTCTTCGTCGTTTCGTTAACATTTTGAATATTTTAGATTTTTTTTAAATTCCACACAATCCTTATTAAATAACAGTCTTCAACGAACTAACTGGCAATTTCGTAGGAGACCGCGAGATTTGTGTTCTTCAAAGAAATTGTGATACGCTTGAAATTTTTATATTTTTTTGTGGGAAAATTTTATTTTTTTTCAAAAAAAAATTATTTAGAGGAAACATTTTTGATTTATCATTCGCCACGGCCCACCGGGAAACTCCCGGTAGCTTGGTAGGCCAGTCCATCTCTGAGTACATGTAAATTGAATGATAGCTGTTACGGAGGCGACGATTACGGAGGCGACATTGGATAGAAAAACAGGTTTCTTAGTCCACCGTTAGAAGTAAACATTTTTTTCGAAAATTTGCTCACTACTCAAAAGCGAAGAAACTCACTGAATGAAGTCCGAGAAGGATTCAATTGGATTTCATAATAAACATACGCGTTATGGAGTCGACTGTTTTTGGTTGTTTCGGTATTTTTTCCGAGTATTGATGTTTATTGAGTACAATGATCGCTGCTCGCACGTTCGACCGACAAACACTTTGATTCTATAACGTGTGAATTTTCATTTCCATTACGTGACACCCCCTTCACAACTAATATCTGTTTTCTAAATTCCAGATTTTAAAATTCTATAATTATTAAAAAACAACGGACAAAATGTCAGCCAGGAACTTTCAACCTGGCGCACTTTGGAGGGAACTCAAAATTGCTGTGATCGGTGGTGAATGACCTCTGAAACAATTTGACATACTCCGCGAGCACCAATGGCGTATTATGTTTCCGTCATGACAGGTCCGTGGCGTAAAACCGAGAAAAGGACAGGTTACGGAGGCGACACTTTTGGTGGTTTTAGGGCTGCCATTTTCTTTCACGAGTACCTATGTAAGAGGGAAATTCAGGATGAGGGAATTGTATGATTACTATATAAAAGTGGTAAGGGCCCGAAAAATTCCATTCCGCAATCGTAGAAGAGGAAAAACCTATAGCCATCGAAAACTACCATTTCGTGACAATCACCCATATGTACTTAAAATAGCAAAAAATTGTAATGCGAAACTGAATATAAAAGTTAGTTAATCAGTTAGCAATAGCCTACATTTCATATTTTACATGTTTTGTTTATTTTCACTGATATATTAATGTGCAATTATAACTATGAGTTTTCCTCAAGTACGAAAATATTTTTTTAATATTGTATGTACGTACAGGGTGTATTTCTTAAGTTTACAAAGCGGCCGGCTATTGATAGGTACTGGTTGGACGAACAATAAAACGTTTGGGGAGGGGGAATCGTAACGGATTACTACCTGTTCCCAA
The DNA here is from genome assembly GCA_963855945.1 of Thereva nobilitata. Classification (NCBI taxonomy): domain Eukaryota; kingdom Metazoa; phylum Arthropoda; class Insecta; order Diptera; family Therevidae; genus Thereva; species Thereva nobilitata. The sequence continues at coordinate 57,966,286 of OY979698.1, read as the reverse complement.
TGAGGTCATCAACGATAATTTCCGCTCAATGCACGGTGAGAGCATTCCCAGTGACACAGACACCGCCAGCGTAAATTATTATTGACAGAAGTCATTTTCTGTTCAAGTAAATTGTGTATTATTTTTTATTATTTAAATAAAAATTACAGTGTTGAATAAGTTATTAAAATGAGCTGTCACAGTAAAATAACAATAATTCAAACACAAAAAATTAAAACAAAATAAATACAAAAGCATAAAAAAGTACAGAAAACAACAAAAAACTTAAGAAAGCACATGTAACTCAACTATAAAGGCCCGTCCTCACTACGCGGACTTAGATCCCACGCGCTTTTGGCGGAAAGGCCTTTTAATTTTCTGAATCCGATCCCAAAATAAGAACTAATCTGAAAGAAAATAATTATTTAATGAATATTGATTAATCTACATTGAGAAAAAAATCAATTTTCATTTAAAAATCCCGAATTGTGTGGAAGTACAAAGTACCTTTTTAAGCACGGCCTTTTGTCCACGCTGTTTGGCCGTACTGCCTTTGCCATTAAAAACTCTAAGGAAAAAAAGGCAAAAGCGCGTGTGCGCTAAAGTCCACCATAATGGACAACTAGGTGGCAGGTATGCATCTGGAAAATTGAGCGAAAAAATGAGAGTGCTTTTGCTCCCGGGGGGTGTTATACGAACAGAATAAAAATTAAATTTAATCCACCGCCAACGACAGAACAACAACAATTTATATGGAAACTATCGGGGACGGGCTCATTGGGAACAGGCAGTTAGCCGGTAGAGCCCGTTGAGCGTTGGTTATTCGAAGAAATTTATTAGATTTATGAGTACAACCCCAGATCTGAAGACCATATATCTTGTTTATGCGTAAGACGGTTTTAAGCTTAAAATCGGCTTAAGACGAATTGCCTGCATAAACAGATTCGGATTCTCTCTCAGACAATTGAAAATTTACGTCCTATATTATGCATTAACATAACTTTAATCACTAACCGGAATAGAGTGAGATTATTCTTTTAATGTCAGACCAAAATCAGCCATTTTGAGAACTCCTCACACATCCACACAATAATTCATCTTAAGCTGAAATAAATTAAGCTTGAGACGAATTTCGACTTAAGCTTGTTTATAGGGAGCCGGATTCTGTCTTAAGCCGAAATTCGACTTACGCATAAACAAGGTAATATATCCATATCGGCTTGAATATAGACCGATATGCCGAGACCAGTCTAACTTGGAGTGATATCCAATTAGCCAGTACAATTAACGATGCTTTAATAGAATCTGTTCAGTTTTTGCCTTACGTGATGTTTCCAGTTTAGTCTTGCATCAAAATGAAGAGCAAGGTATATTGAATGTTCTCCCTGGAGTGCTTGCACTTCGTTGAGGTATGTGTGTAAGCTTTTGTTTTTGTGACGCAGCGTAAAAGTCACATGGACTGATTTAAGCTCATTGAGCTTGATTTTCCAATCTATAGTCCATTTGCAAACATAATTAAAGACTAACTAAAAGTTATCAGGTATGCAAAGAGGTGCAATCTCACCAGTACTGTCTTACATAGCTTTGGAAGTAATAATAAGTTGTACCTGTACGTACATTTTGGTTCTGCGTTATCTGTAGATATTTTAGGTTTGTTTTTTTATTGTAGAAACTGAAAATTCGCACACTTTCAATAAAATATTTTTGTACATAGTTTTACGATTATGTTACAATATCGTAATTTTATATTTAAGCTATACTTAACAAATTTAGGCCATTTAATTTGGTGTACGTTCACTTTTGTTCGGCAACATATAAGACATAGGTCTTTGTTAATTGCACAAAAAAATACCATGGTTACAAAGCAGCAAAACATTTTTTAAACTGAAAATCTAAAATGACTGTACTATATTTTTTATAAATTGTAGCAATGTTCAAACTGAAACATTGACTTTTATAACTTTTAAACCTGTTATAAATGTTAGCAACGTTTTTGAAATCTTAATTACTGAAATCTGACTATGGACTTTCATCATTTTAGATAGAAGTACAAATTTGCCATAAACTATTACTCAATCATTCGCATTCAATAAACATGAACTTACCTACACGTATGTTTTTAGGAAACATCACACAATGTTGGAGTATTTAATCACAAGCTTGAGGACAATATAGTCGGTTGAGAAACTTACCTGCAATTAGATAAAGTAAAATATTGATTAATAAATAATTCTAAACTTGAATTTAAAATATATTTTGATTTAACTTAAAGTATCTTTATTTGATTATTATTAGAGGGTGAATTTTTGTTCTTATTCAAAGTTTTCTTTTAGCGTGCTTCCGTCCTGCTCGGTCCAGCGTCGTTTGCAACTTTCAATTACTACGTATACATGATGAGTTGAACCCAGGTTGAACCCGAGTTCAAATGCATGTAGACGCGAGTCGAGTTGAGATAGGGTCGACTGAACTCGACTCAGCTCTGCTACCTGGGTTGAGTTGAAATTATGCATGCAGACGCGATCACAGTAGTTGAGTATTTGAATTTATTTGACAGTAGCATTTCTGTGTTTTGTTTGTGATTTTTGTCGAATTTTATCGATTGTCGAAAATTCAACTCAACCTCAACTCAACTATTCAACTCCTCATGTATACGTAGTAAATCATTCATTGTTGCGTTTGCTTAAATATTCCATGTTCTATCCGTGCTCGGTATATTCCGTGTAGGTATGTATCCCTCGTTTCTTTTACCGGTTGTTTTTGTCAGCTCTAAAACTTCTAGTATAGCAATGATGCAAACTGACTGTAGGCATTTCTTAAGATTAGTGTACTTAGGGGCCGCCCATTATTTACGTGTGGCGAATTTGGCGACCCCCCACCCTCTTGGTGAGATATCGTGAGATTTGGCTCGACGCCGTCCCACACCCCCTAATCTCACGTGAGTTTTTTCAAATTTTAAAAAATCTCTAGTATTTATACTAACAACACGCATTTACGGGCATAAACACAGCAAGTCGGGCCTTTCCGCGGCAGCGTTTGGCTGGCCGGTGGCGGTTAAACAATCGAGAGGCTACTGTGCTACTTTGATGCGTTCGCATAACCGCGATAAATAATTTTGAATAGGATTAGCCATATCTTAGTGGAAAAACTTGTTTTACTTAATTTTCATTCATTCGTCCTATCTCAATGGGAGGAGAGAATCTAACGGCTGACTCAACTCTTAACATCCTAGGGTTAACTTTAACGGAATATCTGCCCATATTCCAAATCGCCAAATAAGCCTTCCAATGGGCCTTTCCACACTAGTGTTTTTGCTGCAGTATTCAAACCGAGTTTTTAGGAAAGGGGTAAGAGAATCAAAGAGAATTCTCTACAAAAAGTGATGAGCGTGGAGAGAAATGTGCAGCACATTTTAAACCTATTTCTCGGCTTCAACTCACTAACACAAGTAGAGAACCACTGTTGGGGGTCAAGCACTCAATGCGAAATGATCAGAAAAGCACACGCACACATTCAAGTACTTAATCGGAATATGAATGCTTGCGCCGCTGCAAGAATACGGGTGTGGAAATCGCGGTTGTTGTTAATCCGGTTTGCATACTGCCGAAAGAATACAAGTGTGGAAAGGCACAATGCCATGTATTTCTTAAGATATGCAAGCTCCTCCTACAGCCAGCCGCTCTGGCTACAATTGGTGCAAGATCGTGCCATCGAATTTACTGTTCCACTGAAATTTAGTACCTTCTGCCTGCACGGCAATATTTTTCCCGCAACACAAAACTAGCCCGCTCGGCCCACCGCCCGCAGCCAACATACCCTCCCCCGTTTTTTGTTTCTCCTGAAAAATTTTGAATTCTACTATGTGTACTGCTCCAAAACTATCTCTTTCCCTACATTAATAACTATTTTCATAACTTCTTCAATCCATAATAGACCGGGAGATGATGACAGAAGTTCAAGCACGATTTTCTCACTTATGCCTCTTGGAGTACCGAAAGTTACATCAGAGATAAGCGGAATCATCGCAAAATTGAGCGTTCCCCGCGGTGCCAACATCTTTTAAATAAATTTTTATTTTGTCACAAATTTTTGTTTTCTTAAACAATTTTCTCCCTTCTGCCAATATTATAAAACGATAGTTAAGCACCGACTTTATGATCGATGAGCTAGGCATAAGTGCAGCCAGGGTTCTAAGGGTTGATATGGTAGGGTGAAAGTGTAAAAAAATGTGGGTGATAGTATGTAATTTTCTCACCGCTGCCAATGTAAAGTTTGAAATTATTCAACTTACACAGTCCATTAAAAATATTGGCATAAGGGCAGATAAGGGCTGAATGAATTTCGGTTCTGCAAAAGTTGATAAAAATTTTTAGCTTGGTTCTGTGATTTTCTCACTTATGCCATTGAAACTATATAATATTTATTATAAATTGAACACTTTTTTGAATCAGCATAACGATCGGGCGTATCTATACTGAAGGCATAAGTCATAAAGTTGTAGAAAATTCGTGCAAATAACGACAATTTTTTCACTTATGCCATTTTGCATGTTGGTAGAAAAAGTTGTTTTAAACTGATAGGGAAAGAGGCATAAGTGCTACAAAAGGCTTATACGTTAAAATCATTAATCAAGTATCAGCCAATGTAACGTCGGCTTTCGGGAGATTTAAGATTTAGATTTAATTTAACAATTTTCGCTCTTATGCTATTTTGCACGTGGGTAGAAACGAATGCTATATAGACCAATATTGAAAGATACATAAGCGTCATAAAGGGCCTTATTATTAAAAATTATTTCAGAAGTTATAAGGATGTATACTGTATTTGTATACAACTTTATTATTATAAAGACAGTTGAAATATTTGAAAAAATTGCAACTATCTTCTCACTTATTTTATGTAAAATACATAGAAAAAGTAAATTTAGAAAGTATATTTGAAGCCCATGCTCCCGAGAGCGGTAAAACAGGATAATAATAATTATTATACATAAATTTTTACCCCTCTCGGGAGCATAGGGCTTCCACAAAGCTTCTCCATCATTTTTGTTCACATCATCAGTTTTGTCAACATTTTTGATTTCTTTCATTATTGTCCTTCTCCATGTATTTTTAGGTCTACCGAAACCTCTACTTCCTTGCGGATTCCATTCAAGTGCTTTTTTCGTTAAACCATTATTTTATTTTCGTATCTATCCACGTCCATTTTCTTTCCTTTATCTGTTTGATAATTAGTTCTTGTTTTGTCAAATTCCATAATTCTAAGTTTGATATTTGCCTGGGCCAGAAATATTATGTATAATCCCCTTATATTTATTATGCATATATAAAGTTTTTTCACTATATATTTCTTCAATTTGAATTTCCTTCTCAAAAAAAAAATGGAGTAAAGACTCTATGATGTCTTGCGCATTCGTGTGGACATCTGTACGCCTTATAATATGATGGAACATGTGACGATGATGATTATGAAGATGACAATAATAATGATAATGATACTGATGATTATTAATATTGAATTGTAATTTGTAATATAATTTTTAAAACTTTATCAAAGTGGTTCTGTACTTTTCGCACAGCATCAAGTTTTAAGCAACTCAGTTTTTTCTCTAAAACTAACTATGTACGTTAAAACATAAATTCCTAAATTTTGATCATTTTATGTTAATTGATAAGTTTTAGTAGAGAGAAATTGTAATTGTAAGTGATGTAACAGGAACTTCAAATTTTTTTTTATTTTTTCATTTCATACATGCACCTGAGTCGAAAACCGAAAAATATGGAAAAATCAAATGTGAGCATAGCGAGAAAAGTGCATAAAAGTGCATTTTTGGTGAATTTTGAGTGGATCGTAACACTATTTTTCCAATTCTACGGATCTATTGGTCGTAGAAAAAAAGAAAAAACAGAAATATACTCGTGAGTAAAATGGCTTTCGAACTGGTGGGGCGAGATTACGTTAAAAATCCAAATTTATCAATTTTTTTATTTTTTAACTAAAAATACATTAAATAATGAACAAATCGGTGGATTTTCATAAAAATTGGAGAAAACATGTATTTTATTGTTATAAATATGCTATTAAATTTTCAAAAATAAAATTTCATTTTTACGGCCAAAATTGATCATTTTCGAAAAATATTAAAACCCTTGTAACTTAATGAGAAATGGTCTAGGAAGGAAATATGGTCTGAGTGGATGATAAAATGTTAAAAAAAACGAAATTTCATTTTTTTGCTGTTTTTAATTTAAAAAAAGCGACATTTAAACTTTATAAACAGATTCCGGTATATGTTTACTAGAAAGTAAATAAAAAAACTACATTTAGGGAAAAAAGTTAAGTCATTCAGTTACAAGGGTTTTAATATTTTTCGAAAATGATTAATTTTGGCCGTAAAAAAGAAATTTTATTTTTGAAAATTTAATTTAATTTAATTAAATTTAATTTTCTACCATAAAGCCCTTTGTGGCACTTATGCCTCTTTTGGTTTATAACATCTTTTTCAACCAACATGCAAAATGGCATAAGTGAGAAAATTGTCAATGTTTCCACAAATTTCTTACAACTATTCCGATACTTTAAAGTATGAAAGCCCACCCAGGCACTTATGCCATTCAAACTAATGAATTTTTTAATTATTTATATTATGTTGATCTTTGTTTGATTAATGATAAAATCACAGAACCAAGCTAAAAATTTTTATCAACTTTTGCAGAACCGAAATTCATTCAGCCCTTATCTGCCCTTATGCCAATATTTTTAATGGACTGTGTAAGTTGAATAATTTCAAACTTTACATTGGCAGCGGTGAGAAAATTACATACTATCACCCACATTTTTTTACACTTTCACCCTACCATATCAACCCTTAGAACCCTGGCTGCACTTATGCCTAGCTCATCGATCATAAAGTCGGTGCTTAACTATCGTTTTATAATATTGGCAGAAGGGAGAAAATTGTTTAAGAAAACAAAAATTTGTGACAAAATAAAAATTTATTTAAAAGATGTTGGCACCGCGGGGAACGCTCAATTTTGCGATGATTCCGCTTATCTCTGATGTAACTTTCGGTACTCCAAGAGGCATAAGTGAGAAAATCGTGCTTGAACTTCTGTCATCATCTCCCGGTCTATAAGCAAGATCACTATTATTTGTTGTTTGCGTTCCAAAACTCTTTTCATTCTTTTTTTGATTTGCCCTACAAGGTCAATTTAAGTTCATGTTTTCAACAATTACTAACATCACTTATAGCGTTGTAGCTTACATTAACTCATTGTCAAAGCTCATTACAAATTCGGACACCGAACAAATAAGTAGTGTTTTGTATAAGAGTCACAGCGTGTTTAGCATTCTTTTTGTGATATTCACGAAAAAATGGAAAGTGATATACAGATAACCCCCGTATAACACGGTACCGCTATAGAATGGGTTCACTCTAACACGGTTCAACATTGAATGGTTGTTGGTCAGTAGAAAGTGAAAATTTGATCGAGACATCAGAAAACAGAATGGCTGCAGTAGTAGACTTTTTTAAGTCCCTAGGTTTTGACGAAACGGTTGCACAAGATATCCAAGGTATTACTGGTTGAAGAAGAAATTAGTAAAGGCGGTTTGGTAGAAATGATATCTCGATCCATGAAAACTCTAAGGATGATAGCATAGGTGAAGACGAGGAAGTTAAAATGTTTACTCTACAAAGCATAAAGAAAGACATAGTGTACGCTCACACCAATGGTGGCAGGATAGGTGGCTCCCTAAGATAGGTGCTACGCTAAGATATACTACTGTTCACACCAAAGGATACCTGCTTGGCTAGGATATTAGAAAATACTGCAGTTGGTCGTCGTTGCCTGAATGTATCCTAGGAAAAAACAAACATGCCTGTTCGCTTGGATAGCCACCTGGCGACTAGCCACAGCGAATCGCGGTCGGTATGAACAACGCAGTGCTAACACGAACGTTCGTTCGCTTGGATAATTCATCCTGCTATCTAGCTAGCCACTAGGCGCTTAGCGTGGCACTTATTGGTGTGAACGTACACATAGGCTTTGCCGAACATTTAGAGACATACATTTTCTTAAATGAAGATATATCAAATTAAAGGAGCACAAAGTTTAAAAGAGAATTTCATAAGTGCCTAGCACCATATAAGGAAATTTAAAAACAAGCAATGTAAAATAACACATTTTTTTGCAATTGGCAGGGTTTGGATCTCAAGATGAGAATATTTTGCCAAAAGGAAATGCTCTGGGTTAATAGTGCTTTGTGATGACGAAGAGACCATTGCTTAATTCATTTTTTTAATTTTTCAATCCTAACCGCCCTAACCTAGGGAGCAGACACTGGAAGTGACCACCATTTGGTAGTAGCAACTATCCGCCTAAAAATCTCCGCAATCAGAAACGTTCAACGCGATGCCATAAACCGTAGACGGTTTAACGTAGACCTTCTGCGGGAGAGCACTAAAAGGAGAGAATTTGCTGGAAATCTGCAACAAATCTTAAACCAGCAAACCGTTTCTGACGACACGAATATTGAAGAGCTGTGGAGCACAACAAAGGGCGCTATAATAACAGCAGCGGAAAAAAGCATCGGTTATGTCCAAAGAAACCAGCAACACTGGATCTCGGACACAACCTGGCACAAAATTGAACGCAGAAGGGCCCTCAAAAATAACGTGAACTCTACAAGCGACCCGGAAAAACGACAAAAACTTGAACGGGAATACTCCCAATTCCACCGGGAGGTAAAGAGAAGTGTCCGGCGTGATAAAAGGCGGCAGATAAATGAGCTCGCAGAGAAAGCGGAAAACGCGGCAAACACAGGCAACAGTAAGGTGCTGTACCAAATCACTAAACAGCTCTCGGGAAAGCACTCTACTAAAAAGCATGCCGTAAAGAGTGCGGATGGAAGGCTGCTGTGCAGCGACGAGGAGCAACTCCAAAGATGGAGAGATTACTTCTTCGCCGCCCTGAATGGTTCATTTACACAGGAACCTCAGGAAAACAACAGCAACAATGCACAGCCAATAAGAATCACCACTCGTGCCCCATCCAAGACTGAAATAGTAACCGCAATTCACGCAATGGACAATGGTAAAGCAGCTGGAAAAGATGGCATCCCGCCAGAATTGTTGAAAGCCGACTCAAGCCTCATAGCAGATGCGCTACAGCCAATCCTGGAAATAGCATGGAACACTTGTACCTTTCCGGAGGATTGGACGGAAGGTATCATAGTCAAAATACTAAAAAAGGGGGACCTAACAATATGTGACAACTGGAGAGGCATCTGTCTATTATCTACTGTGGGCAAAATCTTGTCCCACATATTACTATCAAGGATAAGAGAGGCAGTAGATCGAACGCTTAGAAGACAGCAGGCTGGATTCAGAAAAGGCCGCTCCTGCATAGACCACATTAACACCTTGAGAATCATAGTGGAGCAGTCTACTGAATTCCGATCCCCCCTTTACCTTGCTTTCGTAGACTATGAGAAAGCGTTCGACTCGGTTAATAGGAGCTTTATATGGCGAGCTCTTCGGCAACGTGGACTGCTGAATAAAATAATAGAATTGATAAAAGCTCTATACAACAATTCCAAATGCAGAGTTCTTCACAATGGAAAACTCTCCGACAGCTTTGAAGTGAGCTCAGGAGTACGGCAAGGATGCCTACTTTCGCCATTACTATTTCTTATAGTAATAAACGACATCCTTGTCAGCGCTCTAGATACTAGAACAGGTGGCATACAATGGGGATTGTTAGACCGCCTTAAGGACCTCGACTACGCGGATGATATCTGTTTGCTGGCCCACATACACCAGGACCTCAGAAACATGTTAAACAATTTGGCAACAGAAAGTAGCTCGGCGGGTTTAAGGTTAAATCCGACTAAAACAAAAGAAATGCGGATAAATGCAAACACCCTTGAACGGACAGCGCTAAATAACCGTGACGTGGAACTGGTAGATAAATTCTGTTACCTCGGTAGTATTATTACCGAAAACGGCGGTACAGAAGAAGACGTCAGTTCCAGAATAAATAAAGCACGAAGCGCATATGCATGCCTGTTTCACATATGGAGATCGACGGAGATCTCAATTAACACCAAATTGCGGCTGTTCAACTCCAACGTTAAGGCAGTTCTTTTGTTTCATCACAGGGCGCCTACAAGTTTTCATCAACAGATGCCTACGTCGTATCCTAAAAATCCGCTGGCAAGATAGAATTTCAAATGAAGAACTATGGCGCCGTGCCGGCCAAGAAAGGATAGACGACCAAATCAGGCGAAGGAAATGGAATTGGATTGGCCACACCTTGCGACGCGAAAACGAGAATCTAGCCAAACAGGCCCTCGACTGGAATCCGCAAGGAACCCGTCGAGTCGGAAGACCTAGAACAACGTGGAGGAGAACCCTATTAGCAGAGGCCGCAACAACCGGGAGATCCTGGTCAGAGCTGAGAGCTGTCGCGCAAAACAGAATCCGCTGGAGGGCAACTGTTTCCGCCCTATGTCCCATGAGGGATTAAAGGAGCAATTAGTTAGTTAGTTAACCGCCCTTTTCGTACTAGTTCTTTTTTTCGTATTACACAAATTCAGATAACACGGCAATTGCTATCAGTATTTCAAAAGAAATTTTATTTCCGTTTAAATAAATCTTTTATTTTACACATTAACTTTACATGCTTTTCGTGTTACTTCTTTCTGGTCACTTACTGACATGTCCGATACCAGGATTTCCAGCGTTTAAAATATTTTTCAGTTTAGTTTGGATAATCCATTCGATATTCGAACGATGCCCTCAAATAAATATTGCTTATTTTTATTCAAATCAAACTTCTTAAGGGCCCAATACAATAGCGCTCCATTCAACCACGCCGCGCCAAAACAACAACAGTTTGTATGCACTCGAAATTTCGAGCCAGTGTACAGTTCCAAAACTTTCTACATCCAACCAAAAATCTTTAATAACTTCGTAAATATCGGCCCTTGATTTTCATAATTATGACTAAAATAAACCCAGTTGTAAAACTGACAAAAGTTGGCCAATGTCACCATTAAGGAAAGGAGTTATTAGTTTTTCGCGATTTTTACAAAATCGTTTATGGTGGAAGTGGAGTATTCATATGTATGTTTGTTGCGTGTTTCTTCTCTCAGTTATGGTGGTAGGCGATCTATGGGATGTTCAATTTGGTGGCATTTTACCCTGTGAGCCCGTGTACAGTGATGATCAACAAGATCCTGGCGATCCTTCCACGACATCACCAGCAGGTCACGTGATCTCTCCTTTTTTAGTAAGCCCACGTTTTGGCGAATGATGTTACAATTCAAGCAAAAAAAGGGAATAAGTATATATTAGGCCAGTGCAGATACTTTTTAAAAGGCAAAAATGATAAAAATTATTAACAGCATGAAAAATGTTGGAAAGTGAAGGAAATTTAGCGCAACCAACCAGAAAAATAAATTTAAGTCGATCTGAGTTACGAGGGTGAAATAGGGGTAACTTTAAGGGGTGAAAAAGGTTTTTCACGATTTTCAGCAAAACTAGACCTCCTATCAAAAAAAGTTATATATAGAAGTTGTAGGTAATAAAAAGATCTACAACTTTTGTACAAATCATTTTTTCACATCACCTCAAATTTCCGAGAAAAATCGAAAAAACTAGTGTTTTTGTGTTTGATTTTTATCTCCCTTAAAAAAAAATTTTTCGCGAAATTTTATGGAAATTTACCTTTTTATGTCCCAAATACGCCGTAATTTTTTTGAATTAAAATATTTATTTTTACGTTTTATTTTGAATTTAAACCTAAAAAGAGACCTAATTTTCAGCCGAAAATGCCCATGTTCTAAAAACATTTTTTTCAAAAAATATTTAAATATTTAGATATTTAAAATATGAAATTCAATACTTCGCGACAACGGAAATGGATGGAGAAATCGAAGAAGGTGGGAATTTTGTTAACGCGAGCAAAATGAAAAGATACAAAAATCGAATTTTTTTAGAATGTAAAAAAATGTTGCTAGCGCGCGCAACATTGTTGGTTAATAAGATTTTCTTTCGAACATATTTTGGTTGCGGCTTGTTTCGGCCGATTCTATAACTGTTAGACTCCCCCACCTGGAGGTTGCTATGGAAGCTAAGAAAGTTCATGGTGATATTTCCCTTCGTCACATACAGTGGCTTCTGTACATACTGCCATTCAACCGTTGATCTTATGAACTGTTACCCATTGAAGAGTGACCCTGTACCTCCTAGCCAAGGAAAATAGCTGTAGTGTTAGATTTTGAACAGCGTAAACGTGTCTTAAGGGTCAAATACACGAGCTCTCCATCTGACCACACCACGACAAAATATCGACAATTCGTATGCACTCAAAATTTCGAGTGCATACAAATTGTTGTTGTTTTGGCTAGGCGTGGTCGGATGGAGCGCTCGTGTATTGCGCCCTTAAAAAACCGCTTCGCTCCAATGACATTGCCAGAAGTTCTGTTTGTAAAACTCTGGACAAATTAGGCAGGTAGTAGTATTTTTGGAGGCTTAACGACAGGTAGAAAACTCCAGCGCCTACAATCGAATTTTATTTGGAGCCATCTGTATTCAGAAATAAGTCGTAGTTCCTATCAAGCTGGAAGTTTTACCATTCCGAGCTGATGGGGATCTGGACTTCAAAACCGTGGTTGTAGTTGAGTTGCCCTTTTACCATTCCCACTGGTAGAGAGCACAGTATATTACGTCCATACGTTGGCTGCACCCAGCAGTCCATTTCTCGTAGCGCCAAGGCCGTCCCTATAGTTTTGTGCCGAAACAAGTGACAGAAATATGATCTTGGGATTTGGTATACGTGAATTATAATTACTCCAGAGAGCATCTTGACCAATGAAGCTGAAGACCAATTTGCTGTAATCAGTATTTCCGAACTAGCGCGTATCCTAGAGCTCAAAGGTAAGGGTCATCGCCATCTACTTCAGCACCTTCCGACTCCCTAACCTATCTTATTCCCTTCTATCAAACTAAGCTTACTACTAGATATAATCCAGTGAATTTGTGAATAAAAGGGCCCCTAGTGGGAAAGTTTTGGGGTAATTTTGATTTCTTTGGTTTTTTATGTATTTTGGTGTGCTGAATCCGAATCTGAGGTTTGCTGACAAAATTTCGTGACGGAACATTGAAAAAAATGCTAAAATATGAAAAAGTTCGGACTTTTTCTCAGGTTTTCGCTTATAACTCGGAAACTATCAACTTTTCGTCCATAAGATTCAAATACTAAATGAAAGAGCACAAAATTTCCTACAAATGTCGCTACCCAGGTATCTCTATCAAACTCACCGTTTTGGTTCTAGCGCTAGTTGAAAATGTCCATATTTTTCTAAGTTAGCAAAAACCCGATTTTCAAATCGACAACGTTATTATACAGGGTGTATCCGTTAAGTTTACAAAGCGGCCTGTTGTTGATAGGTTTTGGTTGGACGAACAAAAAATCTTTTGGGAGGCGGGTGGAAATCGTAACGGTTTAGCCGTTAGGGCGTTTTGAAATTTTTTCTGTAGAGTTTTACATATCACCCTGTATTTTTGTAACCCTATGACCTATTTTCATGAGTAAGGTATCAGCGTCCGCAGAATACTCCCACCTATCGAATACTTTAAAAGTCAAGGCTCCAGCCTATCAACTTCCAGAGTAATGAGTCATCAAAGTCATCGGTTTTTTAAACTAAAATTTCAACTAAAAACACTTTTTCTTCATAAAATGCTCTGTATTATTGATAGAGCAAGAGCCCGTGAAAGCCAGACTTACTTCATAGTATAAACGTTGAAAATTTTTCTGCGTAAGGACACTACAGCAGGTAACAACGTTTGGCTACTAAGAACATTGAGCCGCAGTGGCTTTGGCAGGAAGGAGGTAGCAAATGTGCAGAAAATTGATGTCTACTTACGTGTACGTCATTTTATAAACGCTGCCTTTTTGATATTTCCTCTACTATTAGAAGTCACGTCCTCCAGTGCCAGACGATTTGCATAGTGAAAACCCCCGCCAGACAACTTTAAAGTTTAAAAAATTGTATTGTACTTACCTTAATAGTCCATTCAAAACGTCGAAACGTAGCACCACGGTTTGAAACTCGTTCCCTATATGTTTTTTGGGTCGCTGATTACGAAAATCAGGGTCCCGCATTCCTAAAATATGGCCTCATCCTTACAAATGCAAAAATACCTCTTTTTAAGGGTTTTTCGCGATAATTTCAATAATAATCAAAAATAATCCAATGAAATACACTTTTTTCAATATTTATTTGCTAGGGTGGTTGATTTATACCAAATCAAGCCAAATTTTATTATAAGGGGTACTCCTAAAGGGGTAAAACTATCCCTAAATCTACTGGAAATAAAAGCATTTGTAAAAAATTGTTTTTCCAACTTTAAGCTTCAAATTCTATTAAATGTGTATTTCGGTTTAAAAAAAACTAAAATTTGACTTTGATGACTCGTTACTCTGGAAGTTGATAGGGTGGAGCCTTGACTTTTACAGTTTTAGTTAGGTTGGAGTATTCTGCGTACACTGATACCTTACTCATGAAAATAGGTCATAGGGTTACAAAAATACAGGGTGATATGTAAAACTCTAAAGAAAAAACTTCAAAACGCCCTAACGGCTAAACCGTTACGATTTCCAGCCCCTCCCAAAAGATTTTTTGTTCGTCCAACCAAAACCTATCAACAACAGGCCGCTTTGTAAACTTAACGGATACACCCTGTATAATAACGTTGTCAATTTGAAAATCGGGTTTTTGCTAACTTAGAAAAATATGGACATTTTCAACTAGCGCTAGAACCAAAACGGTGAGTCGGATAGAGATACTTGGGTAGTGAGATTTGTAAGAAATTTTGTGCTCTTTCATTGAGTATTTGAATGTTATGGACGAAAAGTTGATAGTTTCCGAGTTATAAGCGAAAACCCGCGAAAAAGTCCGACCTTTTTCATATTTTTGCATTTTTCTCAATGTTATCCGTAAAATGACATTTTGTGATTAAAATGTATCTTAGATAAGTGAAAGTGCCTCTATATTTCCACCTGTCTCTATATTTCGACCTGCATCATCATTATCGTCATTTTTTTTCTATGATGAAGACATTGGGGAACATGATTTCCTTAAGTCCTTTGGCTCCTTACATCACCTAATAGTCGGAACTGGTTAATAATAAATGTTATTATAAAGAGGACTAAGTTCTCAGTGCGGGCTTTTAAGAACTCCCTACTTCCCCCAGCGATAGATCCTTGGAAAACATACCTTAGATGTGTGCCACTCGCGACAGAGTCTGGCCCAACGATGACTTTACTCTATTACAATTGTTAAGGGGACTTTTCGTTTCATAATTGACATAAAATACACTTTTTAATTTTTGTTTTATGAAAATACTATTATATTTATCGAAATTATTCCTTTTTGGGCATTTTTATAAAACATATTAAGAATATAAAAATAAATTTTTTTTTTGCATTTTTAGTACATCTTGACCACTGCAGAGAGCATCTTCCAAAAGATACTTTTTAAACTGCTCCACAGTTTTTGGGCTTCCTGTAACAGATAGAGTAAAAGTTCCAACGGGATTTTATTCATAAGACTAAATACTAGTAACTAAACCTAAAAAAAATTTTGACTTTTAATATTTTTATCATTTTATAAACATTTTGCTGAAAAATCCAAAAAAAATCTATATTTTTGCGGTAAATTACCCCTGTATAAAAAATAGGCGTGGTAACATAATATTTTTAAAGGTTTAGTTACTAGTATTTTTTATAACGAATCGAATGGTTTTTGGATTATTGAAATCCGTTGAGTAGTTTTCGAGAAAAGTGTGGAGCCAAGTCAAAAAACGTAGTTTTAAGAAAAACGCATTTTAAGTTTTTATAACATAATTTTTGCATATAAAACGCTCATAACTAATTTTTTACCTATAACTTTACTTTTTTTCCAAACGAATTTCTTAAAACGGGTTTAGGACAGTATTTCTGTGATGTTAAGGAACACTTCTATGTAAAAAAAATTGAATATTTTGAACTTTTTGAAACGAAAAGTCCCCTTAAGTCTTAACCTTGTTTGAAAGGCAGTAGGCCAGATTCGGCGAATCTCTCCCCTGGAATTCGGAATCGGGATTCGGGGAATTTCAGAAACGGATCCCGATTCCGAATCCCAGGGGAAAGCTTCGCCGAATCTAATTCCGAGTTGCTCGATATGAAATTCACTATTCAAATAATTTTTCTTGATTATAACCAAAAATACAATTAGTTGTTCTTTCTGTTAGGACTTCCGCAAACTTGTCCATCATATCAAAACAAACCCCGATTTTGTAGACAAGGGGTCGCAGGGAAGGCAGTTTTTCTTCCATCATTTTTCTTCATTTGTTCTCTCTCAATTTAAAAAAAATTAAATCTTAGTGGTTTTGGGTCTATAGATTTTATGTCATGGTGAAGAAAATTGTATTCACATTTTAGGATTCTCGATTGTTTTAGTTTCAGTTTATTCTCGATTGTTTAAGCTTCAAACAAAAAAATTCGTACAAGTAACAATAATAATACCTTTTAAATTAAAGTACATAAGTATGTATTCTAAAATTAATATGGCCTTAGCAAAAATTAATATGGCAACTAGCAATTCAAAACAAGCAAAAGCAATTATGTAGTACATTTTTGTTATGTTATTTTTTTATATTTTTATTAGCAAAAGTAGAACTACATATATATTGTTAATTTTATTTATTACTGAATTCTCTTTAATACAATACATATATTTTTTGAATTTTTTAAAATTGTGAGTCTTTACTTGGAATCGGAATCGGCGGCTCTCAGTTTTAAGGATTCGGATTCGGCGAACTAAAAAAATGCCGGGTTTTGAGAAACCCTAATTTAGGTAAGTTCTATCTAAAAAAAAAATTAGTTATTACATCGGACTATATTACAAGTCGGTACCCCTGTACCCATTATGGACTCTGAGATAGTAACATTCACCATTTGTGCATTTTATATTGCTAAACGCTCGGAATTTCTTTTTTTTAAATTTATTTAAAATAGATTTATGAATTATTTGATGTCATTTAGTTTAAAATGAAGAGTATGTGTATATTATATATGTATTGATAAAAATAATTTGGTTATATTTTAATGACTTAAATGCTTTATTTTCTTTGTTATTATTACTGTTCATTTATTATTAAAATATCCATACATAATATTCAACATTTCATGCTAGGAAGTTGGTCGTGTTGGCGGAAAGAGTCAAGCCCACAACCCAGCTAGTTTTTATTTTGCTTAAATCAACACTACTACCTTACTACTAAAAAGGCTAAGAGTTTCACGGTCGAAAAAATCCTATGTTATTCTTACGCTTATCGTTTCTCAATTTTTATAATCGTTTCCCAATTTTTAGAAGAAAATGAACGCATTTTTCTGACACAACATTTGCCCTCCTATATTTTAAACTCATACAATCTCCTTTCGGCAAGACTAATTAATAACTCGCGCTATTATAATGCAGTAACTAAATAAACTGTAAATATGCAGTGTCACGGTACAACCCCTATTAGAAAAACCTTCCCAGCGCATATACAATATTAGCACCTATAAAGAGGAGTCAGCATTATCCTTCTCATTCGCTATAGCATGTTTTCAGTCAAATATACCGATATTAACCTCCGCATAAATTCCCAAATACCAATCAACAACTAAACCCTTTGTCTTTCAAGTTTCTGGAGAATAAAAATTTCTCAAAACGACTTTACCCTTTCCGTTTAGATTGTTGCACGCAAAATAGTATTCCGAAAATACGTATTATTAGGATTTTAGTACCCGCTAAATTATGTTGATGGTTTCGATATCGAACTTTAATACCGTCGTAAATGCTTTCTAAAATCTGTTAATGGCATAAATAGATAAAGTTTATGTAGCAAGGAACATAGTTTGCCAACATTACTAAAAGTAATTACAGCGATTAATGAATAACTTTGTGCAAATGGAACATCAAAGATATCGAACTACTGTTAGGCGGTATGCCAGCTCATCATTTCAAAAGCACATTTTCTATGGAAAATTAATTTCAACCTGCTAAGTGATTTTCATTTGCGTCTTTAAAAAAGCAAGAGTTATTTCTTACATTTAATTTGAAAATTGTGTCAATTTCAGTTGACAAATTGACTAGCAACAATTATGGTTAAATGATTAATTGGCACATAAACTAAACCGAATTTTGTCTCTAATAAATTATTGATATTTTAGCAGTACATGTGTAAGCCACGACTCGACCTTATATTAACTTCCATTTAGCCGACCCTGGAGTGGCTGTAATTGGTCCGGGTTTTTCCAATGTCCTACCTACAAGCTACAATGTACAACTTCCCCTTGTTGGGCATCGCAATGGAGCTGTGGATATTTTATGCGAAATGGAATTTCCCTAATGCATGTTTTCATAAGCTCAACCAAAGATAGAGCTATAGTGCTAGGCCACTGTGTTTTGTTATACTAGGACTATGCACAAGTAGCGCTCCACAACGCTGTTATGCAAATATCCTTTGGCGGACGCTAGTCGCGTGCCTATTCTGCCCCGACTGAATAGTGGCTCTTTTTTAATATTTGCATAGAAGCTGTATGAGAGTCGCCATTATGATGTAACATTGTCATTGCTTTTGTACTATATATACACTTAATTTCGGAGTGAAAAAGCACAAGTTTGCATTAATGGTTTCGCGATGCGGTTGCACACACCAGATTTTGGTTTAAACGAGTCAATTGTAGACGAGGCATATACTACAATACTACATACAACAAAGAGAGTTGATGTGGTTAGCGGATTTTCTAGGTGATAATTCGTTTTTCATATGTAACGAGCGCTAACTTTGTGCTCATAAATATTTTTAAAGGGGCAAATTGATTTTCATTTCTATCGAGCGCTACTGCAAATATTGAAGGTAATGTGGTTTAAATTTATATTCATTATTTATAATAAAAATTGGTATTATTTATTGTGTAAATTGTAGATAGATTTATATATTTAGGACGATCCTCACCTCACAGAAACGAAGTACATACGTAGCCGTATCCATGTTAGCCATAAATAAAATCTAGTCCGCCCTAGTCCTAATTCTAAATAGCCCGCAATGGTAAGTGAAAATTATTATTAATCGAGTCCAGTCGAAAGCTACGGGTCTGAAGCTTATACCGGCGACACACTACAGCAATTTATGATCATATCCTTTATTTTCATTTTTATTTATCTTAATAAATTTTTAAGGTTGACACACTACAAACCTCATATGTGCAAGCTTGACATGCGCTAGTTTGAAGAACTCAAATATTTAAAATTCGTAAAAATGCATAGAGAGAGGAATTTGTGCTCAATTTATTTAAAAAAGCGCAAAAAAGCATACATTTATTGAAAATATGAGTAGTGATATCAAGTTACCTCAGAATTTAACCAGAACTGACATTAAAAATGCCAACTGTGCAATATAAAAACGGGGAAAAAAAGCTTTTACTTCCAATATTTCCAACTTCATATTTAAATATGAGCTTTGTAGAACTTCATTTATGAAATTAAAATGAAGTTCACAAGCACAATTTATGATCATATTAGGTGACACACTTGAAAGTTATCTTAATAAGTTAGGATATGATCATAAATTCCTGTAGTGTGTCGCCGGTATTAGCCATTAACTAAGCAAACAGACAATTAGCTCAAAACTTTCGGTTAGAAAATTCTAAGAAACTATTTTATCCTGTAAGGATATGTTGTACAAAACTTTGAAAAAGAAACCAAAGCTTAGTATAACTTAGTATGGAGTTCGGACGGAATTCCGTTCAGCATTTTTGCTATTTATTTCTACAGGGAAAAATTCAACGAAGAATACCGTGAAAAGAAACTTGACGGCAATAGCTGTTTTTCTTTCTACCTGTCAAAATTACCTACCAGCAGAACATGAAATAATTGTCTAACTATTTATTCCGTTCCAAAGTGAACGGGAAAAGTCTCCAATTGCTTACAGAGCCACCTGTTGGAAAAGTTCAATAGGGATATATTACCACTAGTATTCCGTTCAACCTGCGTTCTATTAAAGCAAAAAGCACACGAAAAAATTGGGTGTACAGAATTATTATAATTTGTAAAGTTGTTAAATAACTAAAAAAAATTTTAATTTAGTTTGTTCAAGTCCGCAGACGCAGCGACACAAAGTGCCCCTTGGCATACGACATGAGAAGTCAGCACTGCTACTATTGCACCACTTCTTACCAGATGTCAGAATCTCAAGAAGGTCCATGTTTGTGTTCTAATTATTTCCTAAGTTTTTGGTACAGCTTATGATTTGAAATAAAACCATTTAACTTAAAAGTTTTTGAAGTGAAAACTTCTATAGGCACGGCACGTTGAATATTATTTGGCCCGGGGAAAAACTAAAAACTCGCGTCACGCTACCGTACCATCACGGTACCGTACCATGTGAGAAAAAATTTTGGGGGTTTTAGTTTGTATTAAGTGTTATGTATTATTATACTATATTATTATCTATTATATATTCTTATGTATTGTTATGTATTATGGATTATTATGTATTTTTTAATGGTTTTATTTAGCTTGACCTCGTATATTTGTGTGTTTGTTTGTTTCTTTGGTTCAAATATTGCGACGTGCGAATGACGAATCTGTGGTCAAAATTTGAATATTCAAAATGGCGGCGCCAATATGGCGTATTATATTGGCAAATGTGTTCCGAATCCATTGAAAATAGGTATCGGGGGGTTTTTAGGGCCACAAATGACGATTCTGTGCTCAAAATTTGAAAATTAAAAATGGCGGCGCCAATATGGCGGATGAATTTTGCAAATGTGTTGAACCCATTCAAAATCGGTATCGGGGGTTTTAAGGCCACACACAAATGACGATTCTATGGTCAAAATTTGAAAATTCAAAATGGCGGTGCCCATATGGTGGATGAATTTTGCAAATCTGTTCTAAATCCATTGAAAATCGGTATCGGGGGTTTTTAAGGCCATAAATGGCGAATCTGTGGTCAAAATTTGAAAATTCAAAATGGCGGCGCCAATATGGCGGTACGATTTTGGCAATTACGATTCAATTTCACCGAAAATCGCTATTTGGAGGTGTTTATGGTCAGAAATAATGAATTTGTTGTCAATATTAGAAAATTGAAAATGGCGCTGGCAATATGGTTTGCATAACAAATCACTTCAGCAGAATTTTGTAAAAAGTAAAATGCATAAAAACCTGTATATCTACTGTATAATTAAATAAGAACGACTTGTCTAGTAAAATGTGTTTCCAAGTCCACCAAAAAAAAATTTCAAATGCGCGATGGAACATTCATAGACAAAATTTATTGACCCTTATCCTCCTGCGCTATTAAGATTGAATTGGAAATACAGAATGGCCATAGAAGTTTTCACTTCTATAGTGTGGTCCTACGCACACCAGTTTTTCTACCTATTTTTTTTACAAAGAATTTTAGACGTTAGCTGTCAAATAAAAATTCTGCCGCTGCTTTACTTGGATCTGATTCAGCAATCAGAATTCTGCTTCTGCCGCTGCTCAAAAAGTTGAATCTGATACGGCCTTCATTCCAAAGGCTACCACTTTAAGTTTGTTAATAGGCATTATGCCAAAAAAATTAAAATATTGCGAGTTAATCGCAAAAAACTGCATTCAACCCCCACCACATGATGCATGGTTGAACTTTGAGCGGCGGTAACTTTCAGCCAAATCAACTTACAGAGTTTAAGAGCTCAGATTGTAGATAATTTTATTCCACACAACTTTGATTCATTTCAGCTACCCTGCAAACGAGTTATTTAATATAAACAAACTCGCCCGTTTCTGAACATGGCGGCTTTATCAAAAAAAAAATTTGTCGATCGAAAAATGCAATTTCATTTGCTAATTTGACTGCACTAATATAACCAAAAAGCAAACAAAAATTTCTGTTGAACAGCCGTTATAGCGACATTTGTTTTCAAAGTACATACATGTAGGGAATTAAAAGCAAAAGAAAACGAATTGTTGTCGTTCAAAGTTTTTATTTAATATTTTTGTGTCGACTGACGACTTGTCGTCCCCACGTCCACTTTCTACTGCTGCTGCTTGCTTTTCCCCGTACTCGTTGGAGATATGCGGTTACTCATCCTGCGTTCCCACATCCGGCCGTCCTGTTGTTTCATCTGCCCCAGAAGAACTCGACGCTGCTTCGATTTCCTCAAAAAGGTTCGGTTTCTTCCTCGGTCTCCTCGCTGGCCCACCTCTTCATTTTGTCGGCGCTGGTCGTCGTTCTTGCCGGTCCTTCACCTTTGCTAATTCTTTCCACCAGATATCTATCGAAACCCTTTGATGCCACCACTCGGTAAGGGCCTAAGAATTTGGGCCTTATTTTGAGTTCCACCCCAAACTGAGTCCTTGCTATGGCTACGAGGTCTCCTACTGCATATTCGGGTGCCCGTCTCTTCCTTTTGTTGAATTGCTTATGGTTTCGGTCGTCTTCAAATTTGTTGGCATATTATTCTATTATTTCCAGCACTCTCAAATCCGTTTCAGTCTTCATTCTAGTACCAAATAATAACTCGAAGGGGGTTGTTTGGATAGCGCGATGAAAAGTATTATTCAACACCCTTTGTAGCGATTATCCTTTCTGGGAATCCAAATGTGCTCGCTACAATTTCCCATTTCTTTATCACTTCATCTGTACTCAAAGTCTTTGTTGGGAACAACCAGCAAAATTTCGTAAAACCATCGATCAAGGCAAAGATATATCGGTAATCTTTCTTCGTAGTGGCCAACGGCCCCAGATGATCACAGTGGAACGTCTCGAACGGTCGTTCGCCTTTGGGTATCGGATGTAGTGTTAGCTCTGTTTTGCCATATTTTCTTTCGGGCAAGATACATTTTACGCAACTGCTGATGCACATATCGACTCGTCGTCTTAAGTCAGATATGTAAAACTCCTGCTCGATCTTCTCTTCATTTTCCTCTAATGGAAATGTCCTTCTCCGTGTATGGATCGAACTATAGCATTTTTCATACCATCCGGCATACCAACAATTTACCATCTACTTCCTTGCATAGGACACCATAACGCATCATATAATCTTTGTATGGGCCATGTTTTAGCGTTTCACATATCGCGTTGACTTTCTCATCACGACTTTGGGCTTCTTTCAGTCGATCCGTTACGTTCGCATTACTTTGTGCGCACAACACAGCGACGTTCCTGCTGAGCGCGTCGACGCGACGTGTCGGATCTTTGTACCTGCTCGATGTTCTACTTGCTCGATCGAAAAGTCTTGCAGGATGAGAGACCAGCGGGCTATTCGTGTCACCAAATCCTTCTTCTCCAAAGTCATTGTGAGCGCTTTACAATCTGTAACTAGTTTAAAACTTTTACCAAGCAAATATATTCTAAATTTTTTCACCGCCTCGATAACCGCCAACACCTCCAATTCCTAGCTGCTCCACTTTTGTTGCGCCTCAGTTGTTTTCCTACTCATGAAATAAACCGGATGCAGCTCCCCATCTGATGAACTAAGTTGTAGCAACACAGCTGCTATCCCATACTTGCTCGCGTCCGTGTGTAGCTCTGTGTAATCCTCATAGCTGAATATCTTCAGAACCGGTGGCGTAGACAATACCCAGCAAACCAAACTTTGCGATTTCTCAACGAAATAGTTCCTATTATCGGACAAATTTATTCGATATCGTAAACGAATTTTTACAGATTTCTACACGAATTTTGTATGAAGATGATGACACGACTTCTTAAAGAAGTATTGTTAAGAAATAGATAAGAAAAGTCTGTATGATCGCTGAAAGTTGTTTAAGTGAAATTTCCCCTCTTTTATAAATCTTTCAAAATCCATACAGAATTTTCTTATCCATTTCGTAAATACATGTTCTTACTACTAGAATATATCTGATCTTAGTATAGTCCCATTGTCTAAGGCATAATTAAGACCATATAATTATCAAGCTATCAAGATCAAGTATATTATGTTAAAACATGTAGTTACGAAATTTATAAGAAAATTCTGTATGGGATCTGAAATAAAAACAATAGTTGAATAAGATTCTCAAAAATAAAAGAAAATATAATTTTAATTTTTTTTATACATTGTATTTATAAAACATCTGCAAATAAATTGAAGGAAAAACAAAACAAATGAAGTTCACTTTCCGGCACTTTAAATCGAACTGGAAATAGTATGACGAAGTTTCGTAAATTTCGGTTGAAACCATCAAAGTCAACGGTTAAGGACTAATTTTTTACGATTTCTTTTCGATCTCGTTACGAACCATTGTAACTAAAAGTGACTAAGCACGTGGCTCTTTTTTGTAACGATATTTTTCCGATTTCAATCCGAAACAGCGGTAATATTTTTTGTTGGTTTTTAATGGTTTTATTTAGCTTCACCTCGTATATTTGTTTGTTTGTTTGGTTCAAATCTTGCGACAGCTTTTTCGAATACTTCTACTGAATCGATTCTTAAGTAATTTTGCCCGCACATTAAGTTCCCGTGACAATGCAATCTGACAATTTTGTAAAAAAATCAAGATGGCGGTTCCAAGAAGGCGGACGAATTTTGCAAAAGTTTTCTGGTGGTATTCTGGGACTTTTAACAGACTAAAATAAAAACATGGGGCGCATAAAAACTTGTATAACGACTGTATAATTAAATACAAACGACTTGTCTAGAAAAATGTGTTTCCAAGTCCACAAAAAAAAATATTTCAAATGCGCCCCATGTTTTTATTTTAGTCTGTTAAAAGTCCCAGAATATTACTTAATCCGCTGACGCAACGACACAAAGTGCCCCTTGGCATACGACATAAGAAGACAACACTGCTACTATTGCACGATTTCTTACCAGACGTCAGAATCTCAAGAAGGTGCATGTTTGTGTTCTAATTATTTTCTAGTTTTTGATACAGCTTATGAATTAAAGTAAAACCATTTAACTTAAAAGTTTTTTTACCTATTTTTTTCCTATTTACGAAAACTTTGCGAAACGTCTGATGCTCTGAAAGCTTGATATGCTGGGTAACTCCTTAAGTTGCTCAAATGCTTTCTTTTCCTCTTCCTCAAACTTAAATTTGGCCTTTGCTATAAGCAAGCAGATCACTTAATGGTTTTGCGAGGAAGTGGTTCGGTATGATCTTGCGGAAGTAACTGGTTAACCCAAGAAAGCTTTGCACCTGTTTTATCGTCGTTTGCGCCGGGAAATTCTTAACAGCTTTTGTCTTCGCGGGCGAGGGCAATAGGGTTCCATTTTTTATCACGTGGCCAAGATATTCAACTTTCTCTTGTAAGAACTGCCATTTTCTCCACTTAATTTTCAGTCCAGCCTTCTCCGCAACGTCCAGTACCATCTATCTGCAAACGAATAATAGTTTCTTCTTCGGAATTCGACGGAATTATAAGGTCGTCTATGTACGTTATGACGATGTTCTGGCTAATCCGCTGCCTGAAAGTAAAGTTAACAAGCCTTTGGAATATACTAGGCGAGTTGCAGAGCCCGAAAGGAACTCTCAAAAACTCGTACTGCCCTTTCTGCGTCACAAATGCAGTGTATTTCCTACTGCTTTACTGTGACGTAAAAGAAAGCATTTTTGGGATCCAACGTTGTGAAGATTGTGGCGCCTTCGAACTAATCTAGCTTGTCCTCTATGATGGGTAATGAAAAATGGTCCCTGTGAATTTTCTTATTTACCGCATGAAAATCTACGCAAAGCCTATACGTGTCATCCTTTTTCCTGTCCAAAACGACTAGGCTGGCGTAGTCTGATGTACTATCTGTAACTACACCCATTCTTAGCCGCTCCTCGACCTGATCGTCGATTATCTTCTGCTCTGCTCCTTCTAAGACTCTGGAAAACAGGGTTTCATTTGGATTGGTGATCGACTTATGGGTTTAGGTGAGTATCGCTTTATTAACTTCCCAGTAGGAAGTTATTGTAATCGGTCCGAAAATCGGATTCGAAATTTTCAATGTATTTACACGTTTCAAGGTCCCAATAGCATTTTAAGCAAAAATTTGAGAAGAAATATGTGTGTGTGTGTGCGTACGTATGTGGTCATTTTTTCCTGGACGATTTCGCGCGAACCGAAAAAGAAATCGACTTCGTTCAGGTGCCGTTCAAAGCGTGTTCAAGGAAATATGATCTGAAAAGATTTTCATAAAAATCGTTCGAGTCGTTTTTTTGTTTGAACGAATACTGGGAAGTTAATCTTGTGGACCGAAAGGGTCAAAAGCCACATCCCAACTAGTTTTATTAACATTTTCTTTTTTCAATTTACCCAAAGTCAATTTGTCTGTAAAATTGGGTGAGCCAACTTTAATTTCTGATAGGTAACACCTTGCCTCATCTTTCTCCCCTTCTTCGGAGGTACACTCCGTCACAACTTTCATCTTCACAATAGATACAATAATTCCACCATCTACGATAGCTTCAGCATACCGTAACATAGTCTTGCCTAAAATAATTGGTGGCTGCATCCAGTCATCCGGGACCACATGTACATCAATCTCCTTGTATTCTTCACCGTTTATTTCCAGGTTTATTTTGTACCAGCCTTTGGTAAAAAACTTCGCCGCCTATAACTGTTAATGAAAGTAAAATATCCTTAAAAAGAGAGCATGTTTTAATTAATTCCAGATGATTCTTTTATTAAGCAGCTGTCGCTTCCTGTGTCGACTAAACCCTTCATTAAAACACCGTTCGCTCTTAAGGCTGGTACAGACTATGCCAGTATTTTAGTCGAGTGGCGAGTAATTTACTTACCACTAAACGTCTTAAAACGTATTAGTAGCTAAACAGTGTCCGAACACAGTGCATTAATAAGTAAAGTGTCAAAATGAACAGACGACAAGATAACAAAGTAAAAATTTATAAATTCATAAATTTGCATGGCATTTTCGTATCAAGTAATAAGTAAGTCATGGCATCCTGCCGCTACTCGACCGAAAAAATAGAACAGGAATGGATTGACTCGACTAAATGATTTTAGTAAATTACTCGACTAAATTTGTTTGTCCATACTGGTTTACTTACTCACTCGACTAAAATACTGGCATAGTCTGTACCAGCCTTTAGGGATATGCGCGTGCCATTCACCAATATAGTATGCGTGCTGCTGGATGGTTTTATGTCTGTGCAATCTCTGCCCTTGTGGCCGAACTGGTTGCACCTGAAGCAATTCGGTCCTCTTCCCTTTTCTGGACAAGCATAGAATTCGTGGTCTGAGGAAGCGCAGTTATAACAATGTTTTGAAAACTTCCAGTTTTCATTCCCACTTTTCTTTACAGGCGTCTTTCGCGTGTTGGTGTTTTCACTGGCCACAAATTGATTCGCGTCGTTTTTAATCTTCTCGTAGATGTTCAACTTTTCTTTGAATACCGTTACCGTATTCGCCATGCAAAACGGACTTGTTCGTGGACTGTCATTTATTCCGTTAATCACATAACTGATAACCGATAATTCGTCTACATCCGCGTGAATCATTTTGTAGAGTTACTCCCGTAGTGATTCGTCACGACTTTGTTTTCTCGCACTTAGCATCTTAAGGCGCTCTTACACGATCTGGAAAATTTCAGATATCTGCCGATCTACGTAGGCAGATGCATGTAATCACGGTGACAGATGAAGCCAGATGTCTGCCTTCAAAATCTCGCACTCAACAATTGGCAGGCGTCTGGCACACGTGTAATCAGCCATTTCATCTATCTGGCAATTATTTAAAATCATCTGTCAATCTGCCTAATAGCTTTTTGAATAATTGGGCAGTTTGCCAGATTACACAGGTCAAGAAAAATAATTTTTTTTTGAGTCTCTATTTTAATGATGATTTTCTAAGCCAATGTCTAAGCTATGTCAGTTCTGGAACAGTAAAGTCATCGGTTTTAGTCTCGGATGTAAATGTGGGCTTAACTTGAAGTTGGGTTTTGGTTTATTCTTGGCTTAAAGCTTGGACAACAACCTTTGTGGTGAGTTTTGGGTGGACTAGAGATATCGCCACTAGCTTTGATATTCCGGACCGTGACACTGCGTCAGAACCGATGTAGTAGATGTAGAATTCGTTAAAGTTTTCCGTCAAGATTCTGTAGCTTTTCAATATTATTTAAAGAATTTCTATCTTAATTTATCGGAATCCAAAGTAAAAGATGTATTTTAGTCGGACCACAAATGAGGCTATCAGCGCAAAAGTGGTGTAACCCACAATTTAATCTGGTTGCGGTTTTGGTGTAATATACATTCCTTACATTATTAACTTTCAATGCAATAGTGGAGTAAGCTACTTTTTGCCTTCCAAAAACATAACTGTACATAACATAACTGTTGGACAGAACAAATATAGCGAATTAATAGAGAAAAAGGGGTGTAAGTTGACTAGACCGGTGGTTTACATCGTCTGGGGTTACACCACTTTTGCACTGATAGCCTCAAATAAAGAAAATAAAGGCCAGCAATGAATGTTGACAGGTACTCAACACGCACGGCTGATAACTATCGCCTGCAAAATCGTTAAGTTTGATAAGGATATAGCAAAATTATTACTGTTATCATTGAGGTTTAAATACCAGTAGATAAAAATCTCAAGGTTATTGCTAGGCGCTCTCCTGGTGATATGGCTTTCCTCATTACAGTATCTTGTTTCTTTATGATTGGGCTGATTTTTTCTACTAAATAATGGTGCAATCTGCCCGAATATCTGCCACAGGTGTAATCAGTAATGCAAACATCTGTCTGCGAAAATCGGCAGATATCTGGCAATTTGCCAGATCGTGTACGAGCACCTTTATGAACATCGGTTTTGGCAAAAATTCCCTAAAAAGCGTTTGTTTTAACGCGTCGTATGTTAGCGGTTTCGCGTCACATTTAATATATAATTTAGCTACTCCGTCTAGCGATCTTTTGCACCAAATGAACCTTTGTAGCTCGTTTAGATGGAATACGGTATCATATTGCTCAAACTCCGAAATCCATTTGCGCACACTCACCGTGCCGTTACCTCAGAACTTTCGTATGAGCATCTCAAAATCACCGAAATTAAAGCGCATGGCGAGCTCTTCGCTATCAAATACGTCCATTCGCGTGGACGCCGCCCGCACGTTCTCAAAATCGATTGGTAAATTACTACTTTGGCGGCTTCGTCTCCTTGTTGAACTCATCTTATAGATCACTTTATTTTTACCACGGAATTCTTAAAAAAACACTTACCGACAATCAGATGAATCAAAAATTCTACACCGTTCTCTAATACTTTAAATAACAAGTAGCTACGTCACACTTCGCGCACGCACTAAATGCTATCGTTTTACCGCTTAATCGTAATCCCGTAATGCACATGCACAATCACCGCAACCTGCAGTCTTTCTACCTTTTTTTTATACACTTTATTCCTGAATAAAATAGTCACTTCTACTAGACAAATTCCCGAATTTGCTCTAAAAAGTTCATCCCAGTTGAGCCCCCAAAATTTATGTATAGAATTAAAAGCAAAAGAAAACGAATTGTTATCGTTCAAAGTTTTTATTTAATATTTTTCTATCGACTGACAACTTGTCGTCTCCACGTCACTTTCTACTGCTGCTGCTTGCTATTCCCCGTACTCGTCGGAGATGCGGTTACACATCCTGCGTTCCCACATACATACTTATCTGAATTTCAATTTTTCATTATTGTCAGTTATTTTACGTTTCTTCATTACACGGTGTTTTTTAAATGTTGGTATCCTTTAAATTTTATAACATTAGTATAGTTGTAGTGTAGCGGTCGGCAGGAATAAAATTACCGGTTAAATAAATATAATAAAAGCTTTCCTCTCATGGGCATAAAATTCTTCTCTTCCTTTAATTTCGGCACAGCAACTATTTTCACGAACTATTTATTTACTTACTTACTAATTTCCCTTTAATCCTTCATGGGACATAGGGCGGAAATAGTGGACTATGTTTTGTGCGATTAGTCCATGAAAATGGTACTTTAACATTGCAAAAATGCAAATGCACTAGAAGCTCCTTTGATTGATTTTAATTTCTTTACCAACTGTTTCATTTGCTCTGAGGCGATTATTGATCAATCAGAAGTGTCTCTAAATCGATAACGACTTGTACCTCTAAAACCCTCTAAAAAAACTTGTTATTTTTTTTTGCTAAAATTGAAGGAAAAAAAGAAAAAAAAGCCCTTAAAAGAAAATATTGTGACTAATTTTTGTGTTCTAAGGCTTATAACTTCTTAATTATTAAATTGACGACAAAACAGCTTATATAATAAATTGTAGATAATTTAATTCTAAACAAAAAACCTCTTCACAAATTTTCTGTAAGTTGTACTGTTACGGCGACATAGTGGAAAAACCATTTGCACTCCTTTTCCAAGATGGCGGCCAAATGGGGGGCCCAAGCCCGAAAACTCAAATTTCAACTTACACCGAACCCCGCCCCCGGCCCCACCCTACACAACCCAAAAAAAAACCTTGTCCTGCATTTTTGCAATGTTAAAGTACCATTTCCTTAGACTAGATAGCTCTCAGCTTCGTCCAGGATCTCCCAGTTGTTGCGGCCTCTGTCTCGGTCATCCAGCTCGACGGGTTCCTTGCCAGTCAAGGGCCTGTTTGGCTAGATTTTCGTTTTCGCGTCGCAAGGTATGTCCAATCCAATTCCATTTCCTTCGCCTGATTTGGTCGTCTATCCTTTCTTGGCCGGCACGGCGTCATAGTTCCTCATTTGTAATTCTATCTTGCCAACGGGTTTTTAGGATACGGCGAAGGCATCTGTTGATGAAAACTTGTAGGCGCCTTGTGATGATTTGGGCGACTTTCCAAGTTTCACAGCCGTACAAAAGAACTGCTTAACGTTGGAGTTGAACTGCCTCAACTTTGTGTTAATTGAGATCTCCGTTGATCTCTATATGCGGAACAGGCATGCATATGCACTTCGTGCTTTATTTATTCTGGAACTGACGTCTTCTTCTGCCCCGCCATTTTCGGTAAATATGCTAACGAGGTAACAGAATTTATCTACCAGCTTTACGTCGCGG
This sequence comes from Thereva nobilitata, assembly GCA_963855945.1. Classification (NCBI taxonomy): domain Eukaryota; kingdom Metazoa; phylum Arthropoda; class Insecta; order Diptera; family Therevidae; genus Thereva; species Thereva nobilitata. The sequence continues at coordinate 57,935,230 of OY979698.1, read as the reverse complement.
TTATTCAGCGCTGTCCGTTCATTGGAGTTTGCATTTATCCGCATTTCTTTAGTTTTAGTCGGAATTAGCCTTAAGCCTGCTGAACTACTTTCTGTTGCCAAATTGTTTAACATGTTTTTGAGGTCCTGGCGTGTAAATCTTATGAAATCTGAATATATCAATTATAGCTCATATCTCTCATAGGAAGCAATCTTCGAAAAAACAAGTAGAGACCATTTTTGTGAAGATTTTCACGCTCTACAAGTTCGTTCTATACGTTATATCGAAATCTTCAACCCCTTCCAAGTTATTGATGGAATATCAATTTTCAGAGTTCTCCCGGGAATTTTCCGAAGGTTCCCTAGGTGTTCGCGTGCACACCATTTTTTTTTCTTAAAGTACTTTTCAAAAACTGCCCTTGTGCCAAAAATCATTTCTATTGGATTTAGTGTCTTCTTCTTGAATGGCGCTACAGTCCTTGCAGGACTCGGGCCTCTCGAAGTCTCCTCTTCCAGTCGTCTCTACGTCTTGCTAGCTCTCTCCAATTTGTTATACGAAATTTTCGTATATCTGCTAGCACGTCGTCTATCCACCTATATCTTGGTCGCCCTACTCTTCTTCTTCCTGAATGTCTACCATTAAAAATCCTGGCTAGCATTCTATCTTCTGAAGCTCGTACAACGTATCCGAGCCATCGCAGTCTATTCAGTCTTATGTATGTAGCTATATTTATTTCGTCATACATTTCTTGAAGTTCTTCGTTTGTCCTAATGCGCCATTCGTTCTGGTTAACCCTTACAGGACCAAATATTCTTCTTAAGATCTTCCTTTCGAAGATTTTAAGTTAATTTTCTGTTTGTTGGGTCAATGTCCAAGCCTCAGACCCATAGCATAGGACTGGGCGGATTAATGTTTTATATAGTCTGATTTTGCATTGTCTTGAAATTTCTTTGTTTTTTAGGACCGGGACTAGTGCGAAATAGGTTTTATTTGCGTCTACGATGCGTCTTTGGATGTCGTCCTTTATCTTATTTTCTGCAGTAAGCATTGTCCCTAAATAGATAAAGTTTTCTACAATTTCCACACTATGATCGTCAAGGCTGATACTTCGCCCGAATCGTTGTCCTCGTTTTGATACGATCATATACTTTGTTTTTGTGTCATTTACTCGTAGATTGAACTTTGCTGAACTTTCGACAATTTTGGAAAAGGTTTCTTTTACATCTTGCGCTTTGCGTCCAATTATGACTATGTCATCTGCGAAGGCTAGTACCTGAATGTTCCTTGTGAAGATGCTATTTGCTCCATTAAGCTGTGTTTCCCTCATTATTGCTTCCAGAGCAATGTTAAAAAGTATTGGTGAGATCGCATCTGGTTGATCGAGTTGGATTTAGTGTCAGGTCTTAGTAAAATTTTGGCTACAGCGCCTGGACTACTATAAGAAAGAGTAATGCCGAAAGTAAAAATCCTTGTCGTACTCCTGAATTCACCTCAAAGCTGTCGGATAATTTTCCATTATGGAGAACTCTGCATTTGAAATTGTTGTATAGAGCTTTTATCAATTCTATTATTTTGTCCGAAAGTCTACGTTGCCGTAGAGATCGCCGAAACTCACAAAAAAACTGTTTCTGAACTTTCTTCCCCTTTTGTTTTGGATCGCCTTACTGAGTTGTTGCAACACCTCACAAAACTGTGCATCTGTGATCGTGGTCCCACAGGGCAGATAATTGATCAAAAACACCCCCTTGGAATCCCAAAAGAACTTTTGCCATTTTCCCGCGGATTCCACAATTTTCGCTTTATTTGGTGTTTTGGCGGTAGGAGCAAGTGGAGTCTCCATAGTGACTGAAGCCTGACTGCCGGATCGATCGACGTACGCGCATAGAATTTTTACAGTGGTGCCACACACCCAGACCAAATTCCCTGGAACTTACTTTTGAGACGACCCTCGTATATTGACGAAAACTTGTATTTTGATAATATCGGCTTAGCTTATGAGCCAGGTTTCACTGGAATGTAGTGATATGGATTCGGTTGAAAATATTAAAACGTGCGGCATGCAGAAAGTACTGAAAAAAACTGAAAAAACTCAAACATTTTTAAAACTCCAAAATCCCTTAAGACTCGCGACCACACATAACAAACAATATTCAAATGTTTGTCAAATGTTTATCAAATGTTTTTCAAACGCGTGTGGACGCGGCTCATAGGATTCCTCTTGCTTCTCTGATGGCTTTCTTCATTACTTCGTCAAGTACAGTAATGAAGAGTTATGGTTAAAGGGGTAACCTTGTTTTACTCCACTTGTCGTTATCGTATTAATGTGTCGTTTGAGGAAGCCAGTGCTATATTTAAGTTTAACGACACGAGTAATATTGTCATACCGGGAAAGGTCTCTACAACCCTGGCTAGCATCCATTTGCACGGGGGAAGGTTATCATTTTTTACCAGAACCAGATTATTGACTTTTATCAGCATTTATTTCTTCTGCCATCTTTCGTCTTTGTTGCAAGTGATGGATGTATTCTTGATGCCAACGGTTCCAGAAATGTTGGAGCATAGCTTGGATGAGTTTTCAACGTGAATGTAAGTTTGGAGAGCTCTCGAGTATGGATGGTTCAGGCACCGTGAGAGGAGCACAATTCATTAGAAAATGTCCTGGTGTTATTACACTGAAGTCCTCAGGATCGTCCGCCAAAGGATACAGTGGCCTAGAATTTAGGCAGGCATCAACCTGTGCTAGCAATGTGAGGAGCTTCTCGATGGACAAAGTGTTGCATCCTATGACTCGCCGCAGATGGTGCTTCATTGATTTTATGGCAGCTTCCTAGAGCCCGCCGACGTGTGGTGAAGATGGTGGTTTCAACTCCCTCTTTGCTTACGGCTTCACGAATCGTTGATGATTGTTGACCGATAGCTTCTTGAAGGTATTTCTGCAAAATAGTATCAGCGCCTACTAAGTTGGTAGCGTTGTCACTATAGATATGACAACAGCGTCCTCTGCGCGGTACAAATCGTCGAAAAGCCGCTACGAAAGCCTCACAAGTAAGCTGAGTCACCATATCGATATGTATAGCTCGAGTTGGCAAGCAAATAAAAACGGCTACGTACGACTTGAAGGTTTCGTACCTCTGTATCGTAATGCTGTTATAGTGATCGGGCCAGGAGAGTCTATTCCCGTATGCTCAAACGTCTTAGACGGCGTGACTCGTGGTTCCAGAAAATCGCCCATCAATTGGTACTTAGCAACACTTTGTTGTCGAAAACAACGCATACATCTGTTTATGTAAGCGCATGTGCCTCAGGAACCTTTGGCGATGAAAGGAGAAATGGGGATGATGAGAGGTACTACCCCACTTCTCCCTTTATCCACAAAGTTCGTGAGGCACATGCGTTGGACCGCACCATCTAAACCGGCTCTAAGAACGTACCTTGTTGCGCCAATTAAGTATCCAGAATTTTACATGTTGAGCCCAGAACTCCAGAGCTCTGTTGACTTTAGCTGGTTAAATGCCAAGTCTGGCTTTAGTTCTGCAGGCCTTGATAAATAACAGGCACCACGCCGTAATCCGCAATAGGCGTTGGAGTGAAGAATATCGCATTAATAGATCCCATGTGGAGCAGACTTGCGTTGTGTGACATTTTACTGGAGATTTTTCTTCTAAATCGTGTTGTATTGATTCGCTGAGTGTTTTCTTGGCCCACTTAGATGAAGGTTTAGTAACCCAAGGAGGTCCAGTGCACCATAGGGAATGATTGTGCAGTTCCGCAGGCCCGATACCTCTACTGGCGCAGTCCGCTGGGTTGTCGGCAGTTGGGATATGTTTCCAAGTGACTCCAGGATGTGTGGATTGAATTCCTGATAGCCGATTTGCGATAAAGGTTTGCCATCTGCATGGATGTCCTTTTAACCTTTCGAAGACAATGGTTGAATGTCCACGCATAGGCTGGGATGGAGTGAAATAAAGTGTGTGAAGTAAAGTGAAGTAAAGCATCAAGGATCGAGCCAATTAATTTAGTTAAAAGAACAGCTCCACATAGCTCTAAACGAGGTACATATATTGTTTTGAGGGGTGCAACCTTTGTCTTGCAGCCAAGTAGGCTAACTTGAGCGTGATCGTTGTCATGTAGAACACGGAGATGGACTGCGGCAGAGCAGGCCAGAGTAGATGCGTCGCAGAAGCCTTGAAGCTCAAGTGCCATATTTGAACTGGTTATTCCAAGCCAACGGTTAATGTGGATGACTTTTAGGAGTGTTAACTGCTCTCTATAATGTTGCCATTCTGACGCCAACTCCACTGGTAGTTCACTATCCCAATCAAGCTGTGCTAGCCGCAGCTTTGTAAAAGGATTTTTCCTTGGACGGCGGAAGGGGCAAACCAGCCAGCAGGATCGAAAATGCGAGTAATGTCAACCAAGATGCTTCTTTTAGTGACCGCAGGAGACTTTGTTGAAGATAATTGAACTTTTAGACGAAAGCTATCATTACATGGATACCAAAGAAGAAGTTCTTTATCTTGTTCCGGAATACCGTCAAGTAATTCGTCTATATTAAATGCCCATTTACGAAGTGTTAAACCGCCACGTACAAGAATTTGGTTAAGGTCAGTCTTGGGTTGTAGTACAGACGTTTTATCGTAAGCTCAAAGAGGACATCATCAACGTAAAAGTGCTTTAGAATGATCTCGGATCCAAGTGGATGATCGTCCTTGTGGTCCTCGGCTAATTGTTGCAATACTTTGCACGCCAGGTAGGGGGCTGAGCCAGTGCCGTATGCCACTTTAGAAGCTTATAATCTTGTATCTGGGATGAGCTATGGTTACGCCAGACAATACGGGTAAATTCGTAAATTCATCACTGCCGCATCACTGCAGAGTTCAGCCACAGGCTTCAATTGAAAGTCTGTGGCTGAATTCTGCAGTGATGCGGCAGTGATGAATTTACGAATTTACCCTACGTTGGTAGTTGGTGTCCTGTTGATGCAGCAGTATTTGGAGGTACATCTTCTCTAAATCTGCTACATATACGACTGGATAGAGTCGCCATCTTAGTATTATTGCTGTCAAATCTTTTTGAAGTTTCGGTTCGATGTGCAGACACTCATTTAATGAAACCCTAGAGTTGATCGATAGGAAGCATTGAATACTACCCGCGACTTCGTGCTACTACTGCTGAGTTTTAACACAACATGATGGGGCAAATAATAGCTGCGTTCCATTGGGCAATATTTGCTACTCCGGAGTACTCCCGAGTACACTCAACTACCCTTGCTCTTGCTATAGGGTATTTCACTCCTAGTAGGAACGCATAAAATTTCCGCCAGGTTTGCAAACTTTAACTACTTAAAAATAGATGGCCTTTTGTTTTTTAAGGTTAAGTAAACTCTCGACTAATTATTTTAAAATGTGTTTTTAAAGTAAATCTACAAAAGCGGTAAATATAGTATACAGTAAGATATAAAATTCCCTTTTATTATAAAAAAATAATTATTTTACATTTCTTTTAAGTGCAATGAATAAATTTGAGGTTATGTTTTACTCGTATTTTCTTCTGATATCAATAATCGTGTTCCATTGGCCAAGTACTCCGGAGTACTCGGGAGTAGAACATTTCGCCCTATGGAACGCAGCTAATAGTGATCAGGAGTTTTCTGTCTTAATTCGAAGTCGTGAATGGGTTTCATATGCCCTAATGTAAGGTACTCGTCCATAAATTTTATGTGTTGTTCGCGCAATACACTATTTTGGGAGAAGCGTTTTTCCCTACTTAAAAGAGACGAGATGGCTCCAACAGACGTAGACCCTAAATGTATATCATTGTACTTAAGGGGCAACCGCACGACGTATCTTCCACTTGAATTTCATTGTACTGTTTTACGAAATCGGGTTTCAAAATCGGAGCTGATTGAACCTCCTGTATTTCCCAAAAACGTCGCAAAGTCGCATTTATATCTTCACCGAGTCTAAGGTGAAACGTGACCATAGAAATATAAACTAACATGGAACGGCTGTGTAGTGCAAAAACCTTGTACGTGAGCGACCACATTAAAGGTAGCTTGTTTAAAGGGACAGCAATCGTGTGCACAAGTGGGACACAAATTGCCGAACTGTCAAGGGTAGCTTCTTGAGTGAATGGTGGCGTGCCTAGTCAATATCCGGGGGGCATAGATTTTATGCCAGGAATTTTAATCGCCCCGCTTTTAAAACGTCCCTCTTATTATTTCTGCATATTTTGACCTGTATTGCCTGACCACTACTACCGAGTGAACTCAAACACATCAGAAATTGTGGTACGCTTTATCTGGCTTACAACCATTCCGTGTTTAGTTTATATTTCTATGAACGTGACTGAAGATTGGGTTGCTGGTTTGGATTTTGTATTAATAGTCCCTGAGAAGATCCATCCTAGATGTGTGCGCTGTGCAACTGGGGAGCCGCTGAGTCCTCGACGAATGCCATCTAATAATAGGTCTGCGACTAAATCTGCACCGATGATATCATCACTAACAGCAGTAGTTGCGAATTCAGGTTCTGCCAGATCTAAGCCCTTAAGATGGGGCCACTGTTTGAGTGTGATGGCCGTGTTAGGAAGAACTGACGTCAGATGAGATAAAACCAAGGCTATAACACTGAAGGATCTCGACTTATCTCGATCTGCAACAATATCAAAACGAAAGCGTGACTGTGCTAATCCAGCCTTACAATTACTAATTCCCAACACGGGTATATTGACTTGTTCTCTTTTTAATCCCAGGGATTTCGCTAATAAGTTTTGAGATTAAAGTAGAATCTGAGCCTTGATCTAGTAGAGCTCTAGCATGTCTTGTAATGCCTTCTCTTGAGTACTTTTGCTGTGGCTAACAGAACTTGTCCGACTGTTGAAGAAATATGTGTTGCAGCATGAGACGTTGTTGGTTGATTTTGGTGACCAGAAGATTAATGTGGGATATACTGCTTGTATCATCAGTTTGAGATGGTTCATGAAGTGTGGTTTGATGCTGTTTACCGCAGTGTTGGCATGTTGCGGATATTCTACAAGTGTGAACAGAATGTCCTGTACGCAAATAATTAAAGCACAGATTATTATCTTTCACAAACTTTCGACGTTGTTCAACGGACTCAATGCGGAATGCCGGGCAAAAAAGTAATATATGTCTTTCACTGCATGCAACACAGCGATTGGATGTCCGCGATAAATGTGTTCTAGAAGAAGTAGGTATACGGGTTGACGAAGGTTTAGTTGAATTATTGCTTCTAATGTTCTCAGGCGACCTTCGAGGAAGTGTTTCAGATTGTCAAATGTAGGAATTTCTCTGCTATTGGAAAGTTAATTCCCAATCTTTTCTGGTTTGCGGGTCCAATTTTTGTGTTACTGCATATATGAGCCAATCGTCCCATTGTTTAGTCGGTCTGCCTAAGTTACCTAACGCCTCCACAGATTGACGGGTGTTGTCCAATAACCGCTTGATTTCAGTTGAAGATTCGGTTGACATGTTGCGCAAATTCATGATGGATGAGATATAAGATGCAGTTAGCATTCGCACATTATCGTATCTCGCGTTCAATATATTCCAAGCGGACAGATAATTAATCCTAGTTACGCTTATGTGCTAAGAGCTTCACCTGTTAAACTTGATTTCAAATAATGAAATTTTCGAATGCATGATAGACTGATGTTATCATGAATAAGTGATCTATACAAGTCCCGAAAGGGTGGCCAATGCAAATGCTCACCATTGAACGACGGAATTGATATTTCAAGAAATTGAAAAAAAAGCTATGTTCGAGTGGCCAAATTTCGGTCCATTTTTAACCAAAACAATTTTTCGACCCGGCATCTTAAAGGAAATTTTGTCTACTTTTTTTTCTATAAAGGCAATGCCTATACCTATCTCTGACCCAAAAAAAGTTATAGGCTAAAAAGCAAAAAACTAAAAAAAATCAAAATTTTGGCTTTTTTTATTTTTGTTTCAACATTTTTGACATTAAAATTTATTTCCAAAATTTTTTAAATTAGCCGTTTGTTTTATATCAAGTATATCGAAATTTTTCTTCGTTTGCGAGGTATATTGAAAAAACTGAAAAGGGTCCATTTTCACCCTCTAATTTAATAGCACTCCGCGGCTTTTTCTTCTTAAATGACCCATTGACTGACCCCTGCAATAAAAACCCGTGAAAGGCTTAGTACGACGTAATCAATAGCCTATGTCTAAAGGCTAGTACACAAGTGTAATTTTCAAAAATCTATATAAAAACTCGAAAATGGCTCGCCTCAATGCAGGGGTGGCCTACCTACATATATATTGTTTGTCAGCTGCGTAAATGTGAAATTGTCATAAATTTGGGGTTTTTGAGAAGTGACCGATTCAATTTAATGACAATTTCACATTTACGCAGCTGTCAAACAATATATAGGTAGGCCATGAATCTATTGAAACAAATGTGAAGTGAAAAATCCCAAAATAACCAATTTTTTAGATTTTTCAGCTGTTCCTTTTGGTTTATCCTAATGTTTTTTTTCTAAAACCACCCCTGTATTGAGGCGAACAAAACAAAAAAAAATTATTGAAATCGGTCGAGCCATCTTCGAGTTTTTGCGGGACTAACGCACGGGATTCATTTTTATATATATAAGATATCGGCGTGTCTATTCGCACCAAAAATACGGGTCACACGGGTCGCACGGGTCACGGGTCGCACGGGTCACGGTTCGCACGGGTCGCACGGGTCTCGGGTCGCACGGGCCACGGGTCGCACGGGCCACGGGTCACACGGGTTGAACAAGGCTCGGGATATGGGCTATACGGGCCACGGGTCACACGGGTTGAACAAGGCTATACGGACGGCACAGGGCCCGGGTAGTAATTTCTTCCAGAATTGGAGAAAATCTTTATCCGTGCAATCTGTGCTCTATCCGCTGTCTGTGCTGAATACGTGATTGAATATAAATTAATTTTGAATTACTACTAAGTTGGTGTAAAATAAATGTTTGTTGTTAGTTTTAGTTCAGCAATCAAACAATTATAACATCATTATAAAGGTTGTTATGGGAAAAATATCATTATAAACACAAATTCATTATAGTAAAATACTATTTTATATTTTGAAAAATATTGATACGCTATAAAAAATCTTCCTATTTTACAAGCTTTAGATTATCTGCGTTCTCTGTCTGTGGCGTCTTGCGATAGATTTTTCGACCAGTTCCCGATATCCGATGATGCCCAAATTTGGCACACACCTTTGGTCCTGAAGACAATACAATACAGTGTATTCAGTTTTATGGTACATCCATTATGGCGGATACCATAAATTACGGGTTTACTTTTTCTTTAACACCCCCCGACATGGGTATCAAATGAAAGAGTATGAGTATGAGTAGAATGCAGTAAGCCATGTGACGTCATTTTAAATCCAATATGGCGGCCACCACAAAATGGCGCTACCTTTTTCTTTACAACTCGCCGACACGGGTATCAAATGAAAGAGTATGAGAATGAGTAGAATACAGTAAGCCATGTGACGTCATTTTAAATCCAATATGGCGACCACCACAAAATGGCGCTACCTTTTTCTTTTTAACTCCCCCACATGGGTATCACATGAAAGAGTATGACGAGTTGAATACAGTGAGCTATGTGCGTCATTTTAAATCCAATATGGCGGCCTCCACAAAAAGGCGCTACCTTTTTCTTTACAACTCGCCGACATGGGTATCAAACGAAAGAGTATGACGAGTAGAATACAGTAAGCCATGTGACGTTATTTTAAATCCAATATGGCGACCACCACAAAATGGCGCTACCTTTTTCTTTACAACTCGCCGACATGGGTATCAAATGAAAGAGTATGACGAGTAGAATACAGTAAGCTATGTGACGTCATTTTAAATCCAATATGGCGGCCTCCACAGAATGCCGCTACCTTTTTCTTTACAACTCCCCGATATGGGTATCAAACGAAAGAGTATGACGAGTAGAATACAGTAAGCTATGTGACGTCATTTTAAATCCAATATGGCGGCCACCACAAAATGGCGCTACCTTTTTCTTTACAACTCCCCGACATTGGTATCACATGAAAGAGTATGACGAGTTGAATACAGTAAGCTATGTGACGACATTTTAAATCCAATATGGCGGCCACCACAAAATGGCGGATAGCGTATTTCTTTACAAACCCTTCTAGGTGTATTAAATTTAGAATACAGGACGTTTGGTCTGCGTTAGTAAGGAGTGCTGCTCCAGTCCCTTAATTACGCGGCTGTGAAAAACACGAGGTGAAAAAACAAAACTTAAAATGAAAAGAGTGAAAAATAATTGATGAACATAAAATTAAAAATCAAAACAAAATTTTTTTTATAAACAAGCTTTTATTAGATAAACTGAATACGGCAGTATGACCGCAGCTTTGCGTTTATGAAAACGCCCAAAACAACAAAAATGCAAAATATATTATGATTTAACTGTTAAATACGAAAATCAAATAGGATACAATTTCATAAAGCGCCCCCAAGCTTTTAATTGCAGTTACATAATGCAGAGAGAATACTAGTCTACCTTGGCTATTGTTTAGAAAGGGTGAGTTCTAAAATGCATCACTGCGGTATCACTGCAGAATTCAGCTACAGACTTCCAATTGCTGAATACAACAGTGATGCATTTTCGAACTGACCCAAATATAAACCCCGGAGAAATTCGTTGGGTCTAGTTAGTTACAAGACACAAGAGAGCACAATAATGTTATTTTTGTCGGTTTCACAGCTACCAAAATCCTGCTATTCACCAGGTGCAGTGAAGGTTAGTGTCTTCGCGCTGTGTAAAGATATTAGCAGTTTTAAAGAAAATTAATTTTAAAAATTTCAACACAGTCAGGTAATATATGAAGTTTTTTTTTTACTTATAAGATTTCATGTTACAGAAATTATTAGATTTGAAGTTTTAAACAAAAAAATCAATTTATAATTATAATATGTCGGAAAATAAATTTCTGAACTTTCAGATAATAAAAACAACTAATAATTGAGATAGTTTGAAACAAATGAGCTGAAGTTTTTATTAAGAAAATTACAATTGTCACACTGTGTGTTATGTAACAAAATTAGGTTAGCAAAGAAATAAGCTTTAACAATTTTTTTATTATTACCTTATAAGTGAATAAAAAGTCAAATTACCGTTTGTTATAGGTATTATTATTCATAGTAAAGCTTAAAATTCAACAATAAAAAAAGGGAAATTTCGGACACGCTTTTAAAAAAATAATTCTTAACTTAACAATAATTATCTACTAATTTTTTTCGATTTGGGCGCAATCCAATTGCTGATATCCTTTTTTTTTCTTTTGGTCTTCCGCGAACTGACTTCGGTTTAAGAGTAATTTCACCCAAATCATTCCCCGGGGATTTTGTTGCGCTTGTGCCAACTTCCATACGATAAACAAAATCTCCTAGAAATAAAGGATTCAATATTATTTAAAAACCCTTTGAAAACAATTCATAAAATATGTAAAATGAATATAATATCACTGGAAATCTCGTGTGAATATGATGTTACCCATTTGATTAATATTGTGAACACTTTTCAAATACTTTAAAACGTGTTAATAGTGTCTACAATGTTAATCAAATGAGTGATGTCAGCTTCACTCTCCTGAGGTGTGTTAAATCAAACACTTCCAAAAGTGCAAGATACTCTTTACATAATCGAGAGATACTTGTTCTTACCAGTCCCGATGAAGACTCCATAAAAATAATCCACGCTTTCTGCGCTCTTATGAAGTAATGAATGAAAACAGTTTTCCGTCAGAGAGTGATTTGTCTAAATGTTGGGTTTATATAGATCTAGGTAAACGTTTCAAATCTGTCCCGAGTAGAGCTCGGTCGCCAGGTACTAACTTTTATTGTGCCTGTGTAGATGAAGTTTTTTTTCGCCGTAAATAGTATCCACTATTCGTTTTATTCATACCACAAGGCCGACCTCTCACTTTGATTGCAGCTGGCAAAATAACATTGTCCACTTCAGTGATTCCAGAATCAGTGATTTGGAGCTCCTCCATCTTCGACATTACCGTGCTTTCCAGCTGTAATGAATCAGCATTAATTATGTCTACCTCAATTCCTTTCCGCCAAGAATCAGTCAATTTTTGTAGTACCTTCCTTTTTTTCATACGACATACCAGTACAGTCTTTCTGATGTTGTTGTAGCTTTTCTTATAGGTGTTTGCGTGATTATCGGATGTCTCATTAAATTGGTACCATCGTTGCAAGGAGTTTTTTGATTTCTTATTAATGGACGCATGTGTTTTTTATCATACTGTTTTGTCCATCTTTCATTAAACGGTTTCTCACTAAATAGTGACATGGAGAAATATTTCCGTGTGGCAAATAGATGACGACAAGGTAACTGCATCGTTGTAAAAATCAGCATGAACATTTCTCAGTTGTCGATACAATTGAAACTTTTTTTGTTTGTATAATACAACACTTTTTTTTGTTATTAATTTGGTCAAATTTTATTTCTGAATACCTTTCTAACTCTGGTACTAGTTTTTTAAATGCATAGTCAGTTAGATGCTGTACAAACAGATTTTCTTCTTGATTCGATGTTCTTGAAGTTACAGGCCTTTTCAGATTTTTTAATGCTCTTTTAACATTCGTTTCTTGATTTTGTGAACAAATGTATTCGAAAAACGATTTACCGAAAGAGCAAAGAGTACCGTTATGGTCGCATATATTTTTAATATGACAATTAGTACTCTATAGAGCGTTGTTTGTCAAGTGCCCAAAATTGCCATACTTCATACTGAACAGTGTCCACTCTTCTTTATTTGAATTCCAATTGGTATTGAAATATTGAAGCAATGATAAGGGTGCCTTCTGACTGAATACTTTATATATTTTTTTATAATCATTTATAGATGCACTGTAAACCAACTGTTGCAACAGTTCTAAAGATTTTTCTGTAATTTCACTGTCAAGCTTCATGTTTTGTACAACTCGACGAAAAGTTCTCAAAGTGTGTAACATACAAAGGTAAAATATTATGGAGGGAAAAACTTCTTTAAATGCGTTTCTTTCTATCATGTCTTTGTCTCCCATCATACATTTCATCTCTTTGCATGCTTCTTCGTTAGCTTCTTTGAATGTTGCTGCAATCCATCGATATGTAGCGGCATTCTCCGATGATACAACTGCTACACCTACAATTTCAGATCTTCCAATGCTATTTTGCACTTGTAACAGGATAACCGGAAATCCTAGGTTCAACAGTTTGTATGTGCCATCTACAAACACGATTTCAGGCCATGCCGACATCGCCTCTTTCATATCAGACGTATAAAAATATTTGATACCCGTGTCGGCGAGTTGTAAAGAAAAAGGTAGCGCCATTTTGTGGTGGCCGCCATATTGGATTTAAAATGACGTCACATGGCTTACTGTATTCTACTCATACTCATACTCTTTCATTTGATACCCATGTCGGGGGGTGTTAAAGAAAAAGTAAACCCGCAATTTATGGTATCCGCCATATTGGATGTATCATAAAACTGGATACACTGTATTGTATTGTCTTCAGGACCAAAGGTGTGTGCCAAATTTGGGCATCATCGGATATCGGGAACTGGTCGAAAAATCTATCGCAAGACGCCACAGACAGAGAACGCAGATAATCTAAAGCTTGTAAAATAGGAAGATTTTTTATAGCGTATCAATATTTTTCAAAATATAAAATAGCATTTTACTATAATGAATTTGTGTTTATAATGACTTTAATTAATATTTTTCCCATAACAACCTTTATAATGATGTTATAATTGTTTGATTGCTGAACTAAAACTCACAACAAACATTTATTTTACACCAACTTAGTAGTAATTCAAAATTAATTTATATTCAATCACGTATTCAGCACAGACAGCGGATAGAGCACAGATTGCACGGATAAAGATTTTCTCCAATTCTGGAAGAAATTACTACCCGGGCCCTGTGCCGTCCGTATAGCCTTGTTCAACCCGTGTGACCCGTGGCCCGTATAGCCCATATCCCGAGCCTTGTTCAACCAGTGTGACCCGTGGCCCGTGCGACCCGTGGCCCGTGTGACCCGTGGGCCGTGCGACCCGTGGCCCGTGTAACCCGTGCCCGTGTGACCCGTGGCCCGTGGACCCGTGGCCCCGTGGCCTTTGCAACCCGTGACCTGTGCGACCCGTGGCCCGTGTGACCCGTTGCCCGTGCGACCCGTGGCCCGTGCGACCCGTGGCCCGTGCGACCCGTGGCCCGTGCGACCCGAGACCCGTGACCCGTGCGACCCGTGTGACCCGTGACCCGTGTGACCCGTAGTTTTAGTGCGAATAGACACGCCGATAAGATATATACAGTGGCTCAAACGAATAATGGGACGACGATGTTGTCCATGTAAAACGTGCCATTTATAGTCAAGTAGTTGTTCGAAATTAATCATATATATCTTATTTTTTAGCTATTTTTATTCTGTTTCAGTATTAATAATTTAAATAGTTTTTTTAAAGTTTTAATTTAAGAAAATATGTTTTACAAACGACTCAATTTTTCAACTCAAACAAATAATGGGACAAAATGAAAACCGACGGTAATACTGGCAAAGGTGACGATTTCTTAGAACTACTGCTAAAGATTTTAATACTTCGTTGCATAACCTTTGGCGTCGATAACAGCTTGCAACCTTCGTCGCATGGATTTAACTAATCCTTCACAAAAGGATCTTGGAATATTATTCCATTCCGTTTTTAAACAATCTTTTAATTGTTCAATATTATTAAAAGTTTTCGTATAGATCCTCCTCGCTAATTCCACACCTGTTCGATAACATTTAAATCTGGCGACTGAGCGGTTGTTTCTAAAAGTTTGGGACAGTTATGAATAAGCCAAAGCTTAGCAACTTGGGATGTATGCTTTGGGTCATTGTCTTGATAAAATGCAAAGTTTTGCAAAATTCCCAAATTTTGAGCACTTTGCTTGACATTTTCTTTTAAAATATTGAGGTAAGCAAATTTGTCCGTTTTACCATCGATAAAATGCAAGTTGCCTACCCCTGCGCTCGACATACAACCCGAAAGCATAACAGAACCGCCTCCGTGTTTTACAGTGGCCCGAACGTTTTTTTTTAAGAATTCTGTATTCGGTTTCCTCTAGACGTACGATCTTCCATCCGATCCATGTAAATTAAATTTACTTTCATCAGTGAACAGCACCTATAAATTTTCAATAAAATATAAAAACAATACAAAACCAAGCAATTTTACCGTGTTCCAAAATTCTTCATTTTTAAGTAAATACTCCTTGCAAAACTTTAATGTGGACTTTTTATTTTTTAAACTAATAAATGTTTTTTTCGAATTATTCTGCCATTATAGTTATTTTTTCTTAGCACATTTCTGATTGTCTCCTCACACACACTTTTCCCAATATTTACACTGGCGAAATTTTTTAATTCTCTTGCCGTTTGGAAAGGATTATTTTTAATTTCTTTCAAAATTCTTCTCTCCTCGCGAATATTAAAAATTTTTCCTTGCCCCTCCCTACTTTTATTTTTTATTCTGGTTTCTTCATGATATCTTTTAATGATATTGTGAACCGTTGAACTACTTTTTCCAACAATATCAGCGATTTCACGTACCGTTTTTCCTTCTCCATTTAGTTTTATACTCAACTGCCGTATTTCAAAAGTTGTTTGCTTTCCTTTTGGTGCCATTTCGACTTACGCTTTTTAATTAACTGAAATACGAACCGAATGTACATAGGAAAATTAAATACTAAAATTACTAGAAAAAACCGTTCCTTTTGCCAATTACCGTCGGTTTTTATTTTGTCCCATTATTTGTTTGAGTTGAAAAATTGAGTCGTTTGCAAAACGTTAATTTTTTTTAAATTAAAACTTAAAAAAAAAACTATTTAAATTATTAATACTGAAAGAGAATAAAAATAGCTAAAAAATAAGATATACATATATGATTAATTTCGAACAACTACTTGACTATAAATGGCACGTTTTACATGGACAACATCGTTGTCCCAATATTCGTTTGAGCCACTGTAGATATAGATAGATATATAGATAAAAAAAATTATTACAACAAAATTCATTTGAGAACTCAGTTTTTTTCTTAGGGGTCATTAGATTGCAGAACTGTAGATTTTTTTTAAAGAAGAGATAGTGTGAATTTCATTTCAGTTAACAGAAATCTCGCCAAATTCAAAAGACTTTACTTAAAATTTGAGTAAATTTTACTTTAAAATTAGATAAACTATGCTCAAACAAAAGTTTTAGGCAAAGTTCGGGAATTCCGGTGGTTCCTTTTGTGAGTTTTTTAATTTAATAGCTGACATTCTTTAAATTATTTCCGAAAGTTGCACTGTAACACTAGGCACATAGGAAAATTAGCACTCTAACATTGTGAACGAGACATTAATCTTCATCTCTAATTCGGATATTGCCTGCAACGATTTGACCAAGCTGGCAGACATATCGTACCGTATCGGCGGTCCATAACCCAACGTTCATTACCAAATGTTTTAAACCATTCGCGCAGAGCCGGATTTAAAAATAAATAGAAAAATCCATAAATCAAATCATTTGATAAATATTTTTTGTCTCCCCACTTTTTGTTTAAGGTCATTGCCACTTTTCTATTATTTCAATGGCAACAAGGCACACTTAAATTTGAATAAATGCCGCCTAGAGCGTGCATTAAAAATAGGATTTGTGTTATTGTCGCGGATTCCCACTTAAGAAGCACAGTGGCAATATCTAGCAGCCATGTTTCAGACCACTTGTTTTATTTCCAAGCCATGAGAGAATTAAGAAATACTTCAGCTCTCTAGAAAATGTTAAGGAACCACGCATTGGGGAGGTTGGAAGCCGGAAACTAGAAAGCGAAAGAAACTACGTAATGCTGTAAGGGCAACGCCTAATCTTTTGTGTGGGAAAAGTTTCAGCGGAAAACTTCCTCGATACAACCAGCCAAAGTTTTCCTCGGTTTAAATAGTCCTTGGCAAACAATTCCACGAAAAATAGCAGAAATTATTCTTTGTTTCGTAATCTTCGTGTTTCGCTGTTATTGCTGGAAATGTTCGTATTATTTTGCGGTCCTGCTGGGATTTGCCTATGTACAATTTACTAATCAAAAACCGACTTCAGAAAAACCAAAAATAATGCACAAAAAACCAAAAATAATGCACAAAAAAGGATAAAATAATTGTTTGAAATTCTTTACAACATTAATTCAATCAGAATGGATTTAAAAAGAAGAATCACTTTTGAAGACGGTGCCAACACCTGTTTTCGGGGTGATGTATTAAGGGCATAAGGCTAACAAAGAAATGAATACAATTTTCGCAGCAATAGTTAATGCAATGAAAGTCAACTACTACCTGGCACCGTCTTCAAAAGTGATTCTTCTTTTTAAATCCATTCTGATTGAATTAATGTTGTAAAGAATTTCAAACAATTATTTTATCCTTTTTTGTGCATTATTTTTGGTTTTTTGTGCATTATTTTTGGTTTTTCTGAAGTCGGTTTTTAAAAATTTATTTTATTTCGTACTTTTTAGTCCGTTAATTTTTTGTGCATTATTTTTGGTTTTTCTGAAGTCGGTTTTTTAGTCCGTTAATTTTTTGTGCATTATTTTTGGTTTTTGTGAAGTCGGTTTTTAAAAATTTATTTTATTTTAGTCCGTTAATTTTTTTCGGGGGCCATATAAAAAAAAATTATTTATTACGAGAAGTATGACACTCAGCCGCGCGCAGTCGAAAAGAATTGAGGCAGTAGCTAAATAGTTTTTGCAGTAATGAATTTGCGTATTTTCGGAGCAATTTAAAAAAAACTTATTTAATATGAAACAAAATTCCCCAAAGGAAATTAAAAAGAAATATTTATTGTGTCGATTGAAAAAAAAATTGCTCCAGGTCAAAGAATCGAACTCGCAACCTCCAGGACGAGAGGCAAGCCTCTCAGTCGTTGTGCTACGGGAGATTGTTACAACAAGATGGCTAAATACGTAAATAAAGCTTTTCAGAAACTGCTTTAAATAGAATTTCATTCCAAAGGAATACTCTCTTACAGTCTGCATGAGTAGAGTATGCATGAAATTTCTCACCGAAGAGTTTGTAATTCTTTACAACATTAATCCAATCAGAATGGATTTTAGAAAGAGAAAAAAAGAAAAAAAGTCGAACTACCCTCCGGGGTTTGAACCCGCAATTTTTATTTGCAGGTCAACGCCTTTGCCGATTCATCCACCGGCCTCTTCTCGAGCACGCGACAATAAAGTAATTTGTTCGCTGCCTTTGAAAATACTTCTATCCGTTCAAGGTGTACTAATTTTACCAGTTTTTTACGCCTACCTTCGAACTCCTTTATCAGAATTTAAAAAAAATCGTACGGGACCACCGTGGGAAACTACCCTTTCAAACAAAAAAGAAAAAAAGCAAAAAAGTCATTGCGTTACAAAGTTATGCGTGAACAGGACCAAAAAATACCTACGCGTCGAATTGATAACCTCCTCCTTTTTTGAAGTCGGTTAAAAAGTGAAAGATATCAACTTCAACTGAACACGACAGCCGTACGCCATGGTGTCTGCATTTCAATGTCGTAAATTATCTCGGCTCACATCGTAGCGCTTGTAAATATATCATTGGACCTAGTCGACCTCCCTTCAGCTTATCCTTCAAGAAATGCACAATTAATTTCCAGTTCTGTGCTCCATGTAAGGGGAACTATTAATGCCGGCATCGGCTACCAGTTGGTCGATTGTACATTCTGTTTGCTGGATCTAGAGAAAGTTCGACATGTTTCAATAGTGTTCCCCCAATTCCGTCTCTCCACGCAGCCTACACCTAACTTGCTGTATCCGAAGTCGTTCATAAGAAATTCACAAAATGCTGCCACTAAACTTGCCCAACTTACCCAATTTATGCGAGAAAAATTCATGAGGCATGAGCCATTGCCAAATATTTCTCGGGCTGGGTCAACACTTGTTTGTGCGGCGACGAACTCTTTGAAGACGACACTTATTCACACGTGACTCCTTGTGGCGGGACAAAGATGTAAGTAATTTGATGACAAAATATTTATAAAATGTTTATCACAAATGTCATTGACACAGTTTCTTAATACCGTTTTATATCGCTTCAAGACTAGAAAAAGAATTGTTCGCAAAGCGTTGGGAATATTTTAAATAATTTCTAGTAATCTGCACTCGTTGAGAATAAAATTTGTTCTAAGGAAAATTATTCAATGTTTCACATTTAATCATTTTTATAGGAATTACATTGCGAAAAGAATTGTCATTTCATAGCCACATAGTTTATAAATCTTGAGTATCACAACTTTCGAACATGAGAAATATATTATGTAGAAAGGAATTGGCCTGACGCCAGATCAGTATATTGTGTTGAATGTAGAGTCGCCAGAATAAAGTTTTCCCTTTTATATGTAAGTATTTTTTTTCCTTAAGCAAACACCGAATTTTTCGAACTTCAGCTACCAAGCATTGATTTGCATATTATGGCGATATTACAAGAGGCTGGGTTCACCCTTGTGAATATCATTTTACCGCAGAATGTATTGAAAAATATTTGAATAAAACTGGAATTTTAATTTATATTGTAATAAGTGAAGTTTTCTATATTTCACAAAATTCACGAGAATGCGAATTCAAACTAAGCCCAAAGAACAACGAAACTCCGCAGAATTTATCAATGCAGTATTACAAATTAATTATAGAATGTGCAAAAAAGTTTACGCCTCCTCATAAATGTAGTGACACCTCTGATGAAGTGCTTAAATGTCATATAGAGTTGTTTTTTATGTGAAAGGCGAAGCTCAGGGACCAGTTCACGCAATTCGACGTCGCGTCGACTGAATACGACACGGAGCGCGTTCAAAAACCCTACTATGGTTAACCATGGGAGTTTTTGAACGTCAAAAAGTTATGTCAGTGGTTATGTTGTAGTTAACCACGGAGTTTTTGAATGACAAAAGTTTACCATAGTTAACCATAGTAAGATATTTGAACGCGCTTCGTGTCGTTTTCAGTCGACGTCGAATTGCGTGAACTAGCCCCAGATGTCATCCAGTCCGTCATTTCGTTCGCACGTCCTGGTGCAATGTCAAGTAGTAAGCCTTGCCCGAACGATAGAAAAGAGATAGGATGAGTTAAATGGACTGTAGGGTATGCATAAGGAGAAAGCAATGAAACTCACGTCAGAGGTTTTGGAAGTTTCGTCGGGGTTAGCGGGAGACAACCTCGTCGTACTATTATGCCTCCTGAAAGAAGTCAGGCCCGCTAACCAGCCGACACAGGCTGAGACGCCGGCAGCACCAGACTACCAGGTGCGCAAGAGGCGTGCCATCCGCTAGGAGAACACTAGACCTAAGCGGAACCTTGATGCCTTGTTTTTATGTGAAGGAGTCTAAGCTTAGGTGTCACCCTTTATACTAACAGTCCGTCATGTCGTTCACGTCATGGTGCAAAGCGTAGTAGTAAGCTTAGCTCGAGGAAAGAAGAAGGATATGATAGGTTAAGGGTAGTCTGGAGGATGCATGAGGAGAAGGCAGTGAGCGTCGCGTTTGAACTCTTGGATGTTGTATGAGTTTTTTAAGCAGCCGCCTGAACCACAACCGTCGGGGTTAGCGGGAGACAGCCTTGTCGGAGTGTTATGCCTCATGAAACAAGTGAATCTCGATAAACAGCCAACAAAGGCTGTGACGCAGGCAGTGCCAGACTACTAGGTAAACAAGAAAGTGCACCGTCCGCTAGGTGAAGAACTGACGTAAGCGGAAGTGTGGTACCCTATTATTAACCTGTTTAGCCGCGGGTTGCCTTATTAGGGCTACCATGAGTTACTAACTGGTTAAGCTGGCGAAAAGTCTTATTAGGACTACCCTTAGGACATTCATACTTTAGTGTAGTTAGCCCGTTCAATAAGTTCTTAGAAAATTGAAGAAATGGCACTCATAATATCGAAAAAGGTTTGTTTTTAGCAAGCGACATTTTTCACTAGGCTGCTTCCAAAGTTTCAGCTTTATATTTCCAACATGTGTTTTATGGAGGTTATACATCGTTACGTTATTTTGTCTCCCAAGTGAAGAGATATCACCATAACACAAGCAAAGCAAAACTACTAATTTTAATTTATTTTAATCTTTTAACTATAATATACAAAATTAAAAATATTATTCATTTATTTGGTTTAACACAGAATAACAATATCTCCATTTAATTATTTTCATTTTCGCCATCTCGCCTCGGTAATCTTTTCGACAAAATTGTGGATAACGTTGATCTATGGAAAATATTGTTGTTAACTTTTTTAGACGACTGCTGACGTCATACACAGCTCTAAATAGACCCCATTCACAAATAAAGATGTTCATAAGGATAAGTAATACGAAAATTGCGTCACTTATTTGAAAGGTTCCACAAATATTATATAATAAATTGATTAGGTACTTTCAAGAAACAATTAAGTACTTCCATGAAAGAAAGCTATTGAACTATTTGTCATTAATTTTGAGAAGGTTTAACAAACAATTTTTTACTTAAAAGTGCGAACTTTTCAATTTATTCTGTACACAATGCTCCTGCTAGAATCTCGTATTTACCTTGAAAGATTTGTCTCCCAGTGTAGGTTCTTTAAAATCAATATTTCTGTAGAAACTCCCAAAAAGCTTTGTTGAAAAACAAACCATCACAGAATGTTTTCCCCCATCCATAAACAGGTGTATTTGGCCATTATTTCACTTAAAGGGATTGCAGGGTTTCTTAAACAGCTCCATTCCACTACGGACTTTTAACCTTTATGAGATGAAGCATCTAGACATATTCAACGAGCGTTCAGAGTCAGAGCGCCACAACTGGGATTAAGTGAAACATCCAGAATTTAGAAATATTAGCATAAATTTCCCCTTGGGAGGATTTTGCAAATAAAAGGGCCCACTGAACTCAATCCTATATGGGGTGGTCCAGATCAGAGCTTCTGTGTTCCATAAAATGTAATTTATGAGGATGTTGGTACCTAGCATAGCATGCCGGACTCCTTCCTTATATACAGGATAGAACTTGTGAAAAGTTTCTAAGCTCGAACTATATGTGTTCCATCAGGTTTTTCTTCAGAAGAAACATCTGGCTCATCTTAAACAATGCCAGATCCCGGCATCAATCGCAGCCGATACAAGTCGATACACTTTAGAACACAATGGGGGATAAAATAGTGGTCAAGCACCTTTATGAGTACATTTTTAACCGACTTCAAAAAAGGAGGAGGTTATCAATTCGACGCGTAGGTATTTTTTGGTCCTGTTCACGCATAACTTTGTAACGCAATGACTTTTTTGCTTTTTTTCTTTTTTGTTTGAAAGGGTAGTTTCCCACGGTGGTCCCGTACAATTAACACGTACAATTTTAAATTCTGATAAAGGAGTTCGAAGGTAGGCGTAAAAAACTGGTAAAATTAGTACACTTTGAACGGATAGAAGTATTTTCAAAGGCAGCGAACAAATTACTTTATTGTCGCGTGCTCGAGAAGAGGCCGGTGGATGAATCGGCAAAGGCGTTGACCTGCAAATAAAAATTGCGGGTTCAAACCCCGGAGGATAGTTCGACTTTTTTTCTTTTTTTCCTAAAATCCATGCTGATTGGATTAATGTTGTAAAGAATTACAACTCTTCGGTGAGAAATTTCATGCATACTCTACTCATGCAGACTGTAAGAGAGTATTCCTTTGGAATGAAATTCTATTTAAAGCAGTTTCTGAAAAGCTTTATTTACGTATTTAGCCATCTTGTTGTAACAATCTCCCGTAGCACAACGACTGAGAGGCTTGCCTCTCGTCCTGGAGGTTGCGAGTTCGATTCTTTGACCTGGAGCAATTTTTTTTCAATCGACACAATAAATATTTCTTTTTAATTTCCTTTGGCGAGTTTTGTTTCATATTAAATAAGTTTTTTTTAAATTGCTCCGAAAATACGCAAATTCATTACTGCAAAAACTATTTAGCTACTGCCTCAATTCTTTTCGACGTAATAAATAATTTTTTTTTATATTGCCCCCGAAAAAAAATTAACGGACTAAAAAGTACGAAATAAAATAAATTTTTAAAAACCGACTTCAGAAAAACCAAAAATAATGCACAAAAAACCAAAAATAATGCACAAAAAAGGATAAAATAATTGTTTGAAATTCTTTACAACATTAATCCAATCAGAATGGATTTAATAAGAAGAATCACTTTTGAAGACGGTGCCAACACCTGTTTTCGGGGTGATGTATTAAGGGCATAAGGCTAACAAAGAAATGAATACAATTTTCGCAGCAATAGTTAATGCAATGAAAGTCAACTACTACCTGGCACCGTCTTCAAAACTGATTCTTCTTATTAAATCCATTCTGATTGGATTAATGTTGTAAAGAATTTCAAACAATTATTTTATCCTTTTTTGTGCATTATTTTTGGTTTTTTGTGCATTATTTTTGGTTTTTCTGAAGTCGGTTTTTTATATTAAACCTTTTCAAATTCGAATAAATACACTTATTGCGGCGACATCGTCGCTTTTTAAAAACCTTGTTTGGGCCCGAAAATCGAAATCAAAGCTTTCAATATATTTTCATATTTGAAGGCAACTATAATCATTTTACTATTTTTGGAAAGAAGGATGTTCATTTGGTAGTATTTTTTTTCTCGCATGAAATCTCGTGGTAAGTGTAAGTCGAATCCTTCAATTGTACTAAAATCAACATGATCCACAGTTGAGTTGTTCTGTTTATGAACGCATTCCTTTTTTGTAGCAGAAGTAATGAGTCAATGAGTCAGAATATTGTTTATTTTAGTGGAATCATCCCTATGATAGTAGCGATAGAATTTCATTAGGACTGCTACATTGCTTCTCCGGCTCAAAGGGTTGAGCGGGGAGGAAATGTTATCGTCACCGATAACTTTAAGGGCTCTTTTTGCACTTGAACAAACCACGCCAAGATGATTTTCCCAGTCCTGTCCACATAAGGGAGTTGTATTCGAAGAAAAGCCTAATGCAGGATTTGTATAACTCAGCACTGCTTGTTTTTCGATTGGAAATATATAATTATCCCATCATAGGTCTTTGATTAATATCGAATTTCAGCGAGATCCAAACACTTTATTTTTATATGTCCGTCATTTTGGTTCCAACAATTTATTTTTGGAAAAACAGATATTAAATTCGGAATCAGTGGACCCAACAACCGCGGCATCTAAATTTTGGTGGCGGTAGAATCAAACCTTCACACTTTGACCACGTGCTTTTGGACCACTGTGCGGCCCCAAAATATTGCGATTTTGATGGTTGTTTGTTTCTCCTTATAGTAAGCAGTGGTAACAGATCTACATTACATACATCGATCTAATAGCAATTCTATTTTTGTATTCTTACCACAACTACCCGTCACTCAAGTACTCTTGAATCATCCTCAGAAAAATATCATAACTTGATCTTGTTTTTAAACACAAGCCCCGCACAAAATGCTTCAACATCCAACGATAGCGTGCGCCGTCGACGGGTTCTCCAACTTTGAAGAAAAATGATCCGATGATGGTTTTTGAGCGCACCCCGGACCAAACAGTGACTTTCTTCTCGTGCAGTAGTGTTTTGTACTCAAAGAAATTCTTCACCAAACTACTGTGTTGTCTGAAGGCACCGAATTTCTCCCATATTTTTTACGATAAGCACGCACTCGCAATTTTCACAGTAGAACGATTGTTTTCAATGTAAAGCGCTACAATTTCAGCTTATAGCTAAAATCGTACTGAATAACGTTTCAGAATCGTGTACATTTATCAAAATCAGCTAAAAAATTGCACAGTTATTCAATGTTGAAATACCGAAAGACTAGATGGCGCAAACATCTCATCTTGGCGGTTATAACGTACACATGCAAAACATATGTAGAGGCTGAAACCGCGTTTACGGAAGACAAGATAGGAGACAAGTAGTAGGGGAGCTGACGATTGAAAAGACCATCTCGTCCTAACTTTCTGCCGTATATAAGCTTTTCAAGTAATTTCGAGCATTTTTTATAATATGAATTTTTATCGGGAAGTGAACCCATCTCGAGATAGCGGTGGGGGGGGGGCCTTATTTGGTACTTTTCGACATAAGCTTAGGGGAAAAAGTACGAAATCGTCACTTTTACAATATTGTAGAAAGGTGGGAGTATTCTGCGAACCCTGATACCTTACTCATGGAAATAGGTTATACGGTTACAAAAATACAGTAAAACTCTAGGAAAAAAATTTCAAAACTTCCTAGCGGCTAAACAGTTCTTTCTTCTTATCTTTCGTTCTTGTCTGAGGTACTGGGTCCAAAGGTACTGCGGCCATTCATTCGGTCTATTGTACTACACCCCTATACCTCATATTTTTAGGCCGGATCGCTTGAAGAAGTTGAGCAGTCTCCCTAGTGGCTTGTCGCTTAGACTTGAATGCTCGAACAAAGAAAGCCTGCTCCTCGCAAAGCCTGCAGGTGGGGGCCTCCGCCTTTTCTATCCTCCATAAGTGGTAATTTAGGACGCAGTCTCCCGTAATCAAGCCAACAAGTGTCCTGACATCATTTACACTGCGCCCTAACAATTCTTTGGCCGTGTTAGGAAACGGCCAAGGAAGGAACCGCTTAGAGTTGTCCAGTCCAGGCGCGGATGTCGAGCGTTCAGTATGTTTCAGCAAATTCCGATCGGCTAAGGCCCTTTTCAGCAAGCTGGTAGGTGCTCTGATAGCCGGCTCTGGACCGATGAATGCAATGTCAGAGCCCCGTTTAGCTGGGGCATTTTTATTGCCTTTGAAGCTCCGATGACCCGGGACCCAGGCAAGGGTATCGCGATTGAGATCGCCAGCTCACCAAGAGCACGTTGCTAGCCCCAATCTAATGTAGACTTGATCCTGCGGGACCTTATTGCCCTAATTGCCGCTTGGCTATCAGAAAAGATAAAAATCTGTTTATTTTGGTAGGCCCTTCTTAAGTTCTCATGACTGCATGCCAGTATAGCGTACACCTCTGCTTGGAAGACAGTTGATAGGGTGGATTCGTCTCAAAAAATTTTTTGGTAATATGTTTGTTACATCGAATACTATACGAAATGGACATTTTCTACCTCTAGCAACCGTGGCGTAGCGGCAAGTGATCGCCAATTTTTTGAAAAATGTACCATTTTGGTCGTTCCTCTAAATATATATGAGTATATGGTCAGTCATCAGCGGTCAGTGGTCAGTCATCAGCGGAATAGGGGGAATAACATGTAGCATAACATGCACGTGCCGTAACTATTCCGGACTGATGGAAGTGCGATCATAACCTCCTAGCGGTGGCCACTGGTAACTATCCTATGAGAGAGGATAGGCTAACATGATCGGGCTAGTCCCTTCCAAGTAAGGTTGGCGTGAGGCTAATAACCTCACCCGTAAAAAACAAACATTACGGAACGAGCAACATGCCTCGGATACTGGAAAAAACGACGACGACCACGGCAACGAAAAAGGCAAAATGATTTAAGAATTTTCTCATGGAACGTACGAACTCTGTACAGAACTCGAGCTGTACAACATCTGGCCGATACCCTGTCAACATATAAAGCTGACATTACCGCCATTCAGGAGATGCGATGGACAGGGAATGGTGTTTTGCAAAAACCTGATTATGACGTATATTACAGCTGTCATACGAAACACCATGTGCTCGGGGTAGGTTTTATGGTCAGCAAAAGGATGAAGCCTACCATTATCGGCTTTAAAGCAATAAACGAAAGGCTATGTACCCTTCGTGTGCGAGGCAAATTTAAGAACATCAGCCTCATAAACGTTCACGCACCTACAGAAGAGTCCCCGGACGATGAAAAAGAAGAATTCTTCGAAGTAGTTGAACGGGAACTTAATGCCTGCCCCAGATATGATGTAAAAATCATATTGGGAGACCTGAACGCTAAAGTAGGCCGGGAGCCCGTATACAGGCAATATGTCGGCACCCACAGCTTGCATGAGAACACTAATGACAATGGGCAGCGAGTTATAGAGATGGCAGCAAGTAAGAACTTGGTCGTTGCAAGTACCAGATTTGCGCGTAAAGATATCCATAAAGCCACCTGGATATCTCCTGATGGGGCGACTCGCAATCAAATAGACCATGTGTTGATAGACCGCCGCCACCTTTCGGGTCTGATGACGGTACGAACGTACCGAGGTGCCAACTTCGACTCAGATCACTATCTTGTTGGTATGGTGCTCCGAGAGCGCATTACAACGCTGAAAAGCTTTGTATCCGCTGATCAGGCTCGAATCAACACAGCTGCACTACGCAACGAAATGGCCAGAAACAGCTACGGTCAGGCGTTAGAACTCGCGCTCAGAAGAGCAAGTCCTGGGGATGAGATGCCGGGCGTCGACGAGAGCTGGACCCGCCTTAAAAATACTGTCATTAGTACTGCTGATTCCATCTTAGGCAGAAGTCGTAGAGATCGGAACGACTGGTTCGATAATGAATGCAAGCTGGCAACTGAACGTAAGAATGCTGCGTATCGAGCAATGCAGCAGTCTCAGAGAACACGAGCACGCGAAGAGAAATATAAAGAGCTCAGAAAAGAAGAAAAGAGAATTCACAAACGAAAAAAGGAAGCCTGGGAGAAAAATCTCGTTTGTGAACTAGAACAGTACAGAGAGCGACGGCCGCACCAGGCGCGGGAGTTCTACCGAAGAGTACGCGGTATGACGCAATTCACACCTCGTTGCACATACTGCAAGGACAAAGAAGGGAATCTGATCACCGATCCTCAAGGCATCTTGGAGCGATGGGAAGAGCACTTTCATGAATTGCTAAATGGCGAGCTAACTGAGGATTTGGAGGCTCCACCAATATCTGACGATAATGCTACGCTGTCACCACCAAGCTTAGCAGAAGTTAGCAGTGCCATCACCCGGCTCAAAAACAACAAGGCCTCGGGTGCAGACGGCATCCCTGCGGAGCTGGTTAAATATGGAGGGCCTACATTACACCAAGCGATTCATGAATTAATTGTGCAAGTATGGGAGCAGGAAGCGATGCCAGAAGACTGGAGAAAAGGCATCCTCTGCCCGGTACATAAAAAAGGAGATATCACAACGTGCAGCAATTATCGTGGTATAACGTTGTTGAGTACCGCGTATAAGATATTCTCCGCCATCCTACAAAACAGGATGGCCCCATACGCTAGAAATATCGTAGGCCAATACCAGTGTGGCTTCAGCCCAGGCAAATCAACAACCGATCAGATTTTCACTTTGAGGCAGGCTATGGAAAAATGTCTAGAGTTTCAAAACTCAATCCAACACCTCTTCATAGACTTTAAAGCCGCCTATGATAGCATAGCCAGAGTAGAACTCTACAAAGCCATGATAGAATTCGGCATTCCCAATAAGCTGACAAGACTATGTAGGTTGACCATGACCAATGTGACAAGCCAAGTAAAGATATCCGGAACACTGTCCAGACCAATTAACATCTATAATGGACTCCGACAAGGGGACGGTCTGGCCTGCCTCCTTTTCAACCTGGCGTTGGAGAAAGTCATCCGAGATTCGGGCGTGACATCAAGGGGCACAATCCTTCACAAGTCCACCCAATTACTGGCTTATGCAGACGACATTGACATCATTGGAAGAACATCAACAGCTGTACAAGAAGCTTTCATCCAGATTGAGCGCGCGGCAGGAAATCTGGGACTGCACATCAACGAAAGCAAAACAAAGTACATGGTGGCCTCGTCTGCAAGAACACCTAACATTGGTCCCACAATCAAGGTAGAGGAACACGAGTTTGATGTGGTAAAATCATTTACCTACCTTGGGTCAATAGTAGCAGCCGACAATAGCATGGAACCTGAAATACGCGCACGACTGCTAAAAGCCAACAAAGCCTACTATAGCCTGTCAAGGCTCTTCAAATCCAAGCATCTAACCATAACGTCTAAACTTTTACTATATAAGACGATGGTCTTGCCGGTCCTCACATATGGATCCGAAACGTGGGTGCTCAGCAAAAAGCACTCTAACCTCTTGGCGGTGTTCGAGAGGAAAATACTTCGGAGGATTGTTGGCCCCGTATGTGAGGAAGGACGATTCCGGAGACTCTACAATGACGAGATCTACGAGCGCTATCGCGACATAGATGTTGTGAAGAAAATAAAGCTCGGTAGACTCCGGTGGGCAGGACATCTAGCTCGTATGAGTGAAGATGAGCCTGCTCGGAAAGTTCTCTGCGGTAAGACTTATGGGGTGCGACAGCGAGGGAGACCCAACCTCCGCTGGAAGGATGGCGTAGACCAGGACGCTCAGAGCATAGGGATGCCAAACTGGATGACATCGGCTCAGAATCGGGACCGGTGGAGAGAACAGTTGCGAGAGGCCAGGACCGGATCCCGGTTGTAGAGCCGTTAAAGAAGAAGAAGATATCTTGGTATTTGTAGGTCCAAGAAAAGCGACAAAATTTGAGGCTGTATGATATTGGCTATCAGCGGTTAGGTTAGGTTAGGCTAGATATGGCTGAGCTGTTAGTTTAATCTCATACACTTAGGCCAAAAAGATAGGCCCATTGTGAAGCCATAGTGATCCCACTTTAAACCGTATGTTAAAGTGTCGTTTCTTCGCTAAACCATTTCGAGGAAGTAATGAGTCTTCTGAATTGCGGGATCCCAATCTTCGAGATTTCCGCAAGCGTGTTTAGAAAGGGTTCACCAAATGTGGTTAATCTCCTTCTGCTTAGGGCTGGGCAATGACAGAAGACATGTGGTATACTTTCCTCCGCGTCCGGATTTTTACAGCTTCTGCAAAAATCGTAGGTCTCAAGACCTAAGCGGGTTGCATGCGTCCCTATAAGACAGTGTCTGGTCAGCACTTCCACTATAACTGAGAGGTCTTGTCTCCCGAGGCTCAGTAGTGAAGAGGTCCACCTGAGATAATACGAGGGCCAGGTTGTTTTGGCCAAGGTGCATTTATTAAGATGCCTCCAATGTTTCTTTGCTTGTTGCATTGTGTGCTGTTTGCATCGGAGTTTAAAAGAGTTTCAAATGCTATTTCAAGAATTGTGGGATCACCCAGAAAAGTTTTTCGAGTATTTCAGGATGAGACCAGCAACATTTGAATACATACTGAAGGGGATAGATTATCAATTTTCGTGAATATGTAATATGTTGTGGTAATTTTTGTCTCTCATATCCCACAAACACCTGTCCTCGAACACAAGACTTATTAATTTATCATTATCCATGGTGATTCCACTACATCACTTCAAATTCAACCCAAAATCTCCCAAAACAGACGCAGGTCGCACGAAAAAATCAAACTTTTTTGAACGCTCAAATAGTTCTGACGACCGCGTGCATGTTCTGACGACTTTGTCGCTGTAAGTGTAAACACTATCATTGAAAAACAGGCGTTTAATTTTTCGGACGAATACGTCTGAACACGTCCGAACACATTTTCGTCAGAATTCGCATGCATAGTAACCGTAGCCTTAGGAGCAATTTTTCTGCGATAAGCCTAGTATAGTAACCCCGATTTGTCTTTTGGAGGTTTTTTTATTTTAGAAGGGGGGGGGTTGATCTAGAGTCTTGCAGTTGAAACTCTATAAATCTGTGGTCTGAGAAGGAGTGTTTTTTCAAGACCTAAGACAAAGGTGATGTCCAGCACTTCTTTTCTGTTTTTGGTAACGAAGGTGGGATCATTACCTTTGTTACAAATAGCAATAGCAATAGCAATTTGTTACAAAGCAAGTGCTTAGTAGGTAGTTAAAAATAACTTCACCTCGATCATTGGTGTCCGTGCAGCCTTATTGTGAATGGTCCTGAGAAGCCATAGGAGGTAGAGGGCCCTAATCATCGTGGGGTAGATAGAAAGAGGCCATCCTGAGTTTCTTCTGTTTTAACTCTAGGTTGACCACAGTAAGGTCTCCGTCACTAAATTGAGTGAGAAGAAAGGTGCTTATGTTATTTTTGACCAGAATAACAGTTCTAGGTTTTCCCTTTCCTTTGGTGTAAAAGAGATTAAATTGAGGCGTCCTTAAGCCACAGATCCTGTAACCAGCGATCCATAGCTCTTGGACTAGGGCAACATCGACTTCGCCTGATGCCAGGTGAAGCAAAAGCGCAGCGGACGCTGCTTTACAATAATGCAGGTTTATCTGTATTACCCGCACCATTTTTTGGGCGGTTACAATATGAAATTTTTATCTGCCCACATAACTTCAAAAATATAAAAACTGTTAAATTTTGGTATTTTGACTATCACATCGGACGATTTAAGTCAGAAACTATATTTTATAATGTGAGTAATAACTGGTTAAATTTTTGAGTCAAAATATCTAATACCAGTCTCAAAAATTTACTTCAAGTTTAAAATTGATTGGCTAATAAGTTTTGTGCATCGCATCATATGAGGTTCTTTTTTATGTCGAATTAAGGTTTTTTATGCACTTTATGATGGTAAACAAGAAGCAATTTTTAACTTGAAAAAAGTGGAAAAAAACGGATCGAAAATCGTGAAATTTTGTATTTTTTCCTTTTTTTTGAAAAATTCCATTTTTTTTGATAAAACTCAATTTTCTTTGTATTAATAAAATGTTTGAGACTGGAAGCAATTCCTTATGTTTTGCTTGTCTGACTCCACTCCACTTGAAAAAATCATCGAAAGGCTCCTCATTTTTTTGATTTCAGCTATAGAAAATAAATCTTTTGTTTATAATGTTCTTCCTTGGTTTGAGATATTTATCTAAAGCACTCTTAACTTCACTGCATTTTTTCTGTTTTTCTGTTATATCCAGAGATCGTAATAATTCCCGACCTTCATCTCCTATTTGATTTTTAAATAATGTAATTTTCATTGCATCGGTATTCTTTTCATTCTTGCTTGCAATTAGATAATCTTCAAAATCTTCTATGAAAAGTTCCCAAATCCTTGCTTAATTGCTGCTGAAGTCCCAATCTTTTGCAAGTTTCAATGAGTTAGCCATATTTTCACTCATATCCGTAAACACTTCAATATCATCAATTTTCATCCAATTAAAACGGTCTCTCCTCTCTCGTTTTGTATTCTTATAGACACAAAATTCCGTCCAGATGTAGTATTACTCTCTTTTACTTATTTTAAATGCATTTAAATCTCGTCCGATTAATTACTTAAAATACCGACTGTTCTATGTTGTGTGCTATGTCAAAATTGAAAAACCTTGTTACTCTCGCACGCCTGCTGTGCAACTAACTTTATTAATTGAATCCATTTTCTATACAGTTGCGATTGGAACAGAATATGGAAATACTATATTCTACACTTACTACAGAAAATAAGTTCGTATCCGCAAACAAAACCTTACCACTAGTTCCAAAAAATTTCGTAGAATGGTAATATTAGAACGAACTTGAAGCTTGAAGAAAAGTATGTCGAAATAAATACATATAGTTACACACAAGAAATTGAGCAGAATTCGAGAGATCGGAAGGAAGAATGGTAACCCGGTTTTTTAATGGTGGACCATCACGAAAAAGAAGCGTAGAACGACCAAGAAATAGGTGCATGGATGACGTGGTAGAAGATATACGAAAACTTCGTATAAGGAATTGGGGAGAAATAGCCAAACGTAGACGAGGTAACGAGTCGTACAAGGACTTTTAAAAAAAATAGACATTCGCTCAGTTTTTTATAAACGTTCGGAGTTTAATCGATTGCAATGTTTATGTAAATGTGTTACTGTTAGACTTTAGAGATGGATAAAACGATCATTGGTGGTTTCATGGCGAAAAATTTTATTTGTTTCGGCAGAAAACTAATAGACACGGGGAAAACGGTATAGTCATAAGCTGTAGGCGCTGCTCACTCGGGGATACTAAAATATCGGATACAGAGACTTGGAGACTCGAGTTTGTAGTTGCTAGTAGTTTCTCTTCACACAGCCGCGTCTGATTTTGCAAGTTTCAACCTCCAGGATTTTCTTTGGACTACGGATGTGCTTTTATGTAGTGCCTTTTGCAAAATTTGTAGTGACAGAAGTAGTGATGAGGATATCGTTACCCGGTATTATTATTACCGCCGCAGACAGAGAACAGTGAGAAGATTCTGGTTACACCCTTATATGGAAAGGAACATAAATTGTAGATTGTTTGTTACAGCCAGGGGGGGGGGGGGTAATGACGACGACCTCCACGTATTCGAGACGAGTCAATCACGCTGGTTCACCCTGGGCAATGCGTTTTCGAACGTATCAGAAAGTCGTCCTCGCAACCTTGTGTTCCTCTCCCTCCTTTAAATCCCTTGCTGCCCATCCCCTTATCCTTTGGGTCGGATCAAGGTGTCATGTGAACCGTGCCGATGATCAGCCTGGTTGGGGACCCAGATTAAAAAATAGCTCAGCCGGTAACGGCGTGCCCAAAAGCCCCAAAAAGGGGCCCGGTTCCGCTAAACGAAAACCGGAAGGGACCAAAAATCCCCCTAAAAACAGGGCTGCGGCACCCCGAGCCAACCTCAATCAAGTGGAGCCACAAACTCCACCCCTTGCGAAAAGACCCCCAAGCGTCCACACAAAATTTGAAGCAAATTCTTTGATCCATTTTTTTCGACAGCAACAAATCGCCGAACACGCAAAACATGTCTAACCTTAGCGGCTGCCACAGACAAAGTAAACAATGAATACAGCTGAATATTTTATCATACTTCAGGGCATGCACACCAACATAACAAAATAAAAAAATCGATAATCGAATGTACGTAGCCCGCGAAATTTGAAATTTCACGTGACTTTTTGAACAGGCCTCGTACAATAAACGAAAATTCATATTTTAGTAAAAGTCAAAACAAATTTCGAAGCGAATTTTAAAGAGTAAGTTTAGCTTAGTAATAGTTGCAACTCCAAAGCAGGCGAGGCCAGAGCAGATTACCAGCAAACGAAGCCAAGAAAACAAAGAGAATTATGGTGGATAGAGAAAATTTGTCTATCGACTTCTCATATCCCGGTATTAGTGCTGCCACTTTGCTACGATTGTAGCAAAATGCTACAAAATTGAAATTTTTGCTACAATGTTACTCTGCACACTAATTTACTACAATTCCTTTGAAAAGAATTATTTTTCTTTTTCACTAATTTTATTTTTAAAACCGACATTACAATCAACCGCCCCGCCGCACAGTGGGCTGGATTTTAAAATTTTGGACTTAAGGATTGATCTTTATATTTTTGAATTCTATTATTAAATACAATATTTTTATATAATATAACTATTTTTGAAATAACAAATAGTTTCGGAGTTATTAGGGTTTTATTTTTGCATGGTGTTCTTGTTATTTTATTCTTGAAACCTCGTGTTAGCCTTAGCCAAGGCGCGCACTGAAGTGGGGTGGCGGTGAAGTGGCTTTGGCCTGGCGATTAAGTTGCAAGAGGTGTGCCAGAGGTATGGCATCGAAGTGGTTTAATGCGCACCGAAGTGGTAGGTACCACTTCGCTACATCGATTTACCACATGGTATTTTCAATCAAAATGTGGTCGTCGGACGATGAAGATGGTGTTGCATGTGTGCAAATTATTAACCTTAACAATAAAAAAAAACAATAAAGGAAAAAGTTCATTGGGGCCATTCACTGTGGCAAGAAAATGCAAAATACCGCATTTATAATGTTTATAAAGGTGGGTTACACCTGGAAGAAAATAAGTTTAAACTTGTTTGTAGAATGAACAAGGCCACATTTTGTAAATTACTAGAAAAATTGAGACCTATGCCCTTTTGGAGAATTGGGGGTGCCGTCCTTCTGGCACCTGAGAGCTGCTACGCTGTCCTATTGGAGGCCGGACCTCAAGACTGCCGTGGGGATTGCCGCGTCGTCCTTCGGGGAAATCCGAAGGGGGAGTAATGTGGCGACATACCAAAAACACAATAATATACAAACACTATACGTACACTATGGAAACTACTGTACAGAACTACTGTACAGTATCACTGTAGACACTGTAGATTGTTTGTTGTAAATAGGTCATAGTTAGTTTGTTTGAATATAGAGCTTTGTAGCACGTTATGATTCACATGTACATTTGGGTAGAATTGTATATAGTATTTTAACGCTGTCCATATGTGGGAATCTCCGTCCCGTTGGCTGCATACAATAGTCGTGTCGAGGGTTGACTCTTGTTTTCGTCTGCTGTTGGGGGAACCACCGAAACTTCGGCTCCAGTGTCAATAAGGAATCGCTTGCTTGTTGTCTTCTCCGTGAGGTAAAGGCGACTAATAAATAAGGCGGGCTGGCCAGTCGCCTCTTGCTGCACACCACTTAGTTTTTTGCTTGAAATGAGCATGGCTGCCGACATCGCCTAGCCCTACCACCAAACCTTCTATGGTAAAAGCAAAACGATGTATCGCCTGCTGTGTCTTCTTTGTAACGCCTCCGACTGGGATCACCAGGCTTTGCCCACGCTCGAACTTCAACTGCTCCATCTGCTTCCTCAACGTCGCTAATTCTTCCCGCAGTTGGGTGCAAGGCCCTTCGAGCGAGGAACTGGCTGCGACGCCAGATGCCACAGCCACCTCCGCTATCTTGTCCGCAATCTCTGCAAGCCTACCAATGTCTTGATCCACGCTGGTTGCCAAAATCGCCTGTGTTTGGGGTGGAAGACGCTGCAACCAGAGGATCCTCAAAACCTCTGCAGAGATACCATCAGATGCCAACTCCTTCATTTGGTTTAACAGCTGCGTTGGCTTCCTTCCTTCTAAGCAGATGTCGCCCAGCAGCTTCTGCAAACGCCTTTGCTCCGAGTCCTGATACGCTGCAAGAATGTGCTTCTTCAGCTCCGTATACTTTCCTACTTCCGGGGGGTTACGAATGACGCCTCGCACCTCAGTGAGGACATCTGCGTCCAAATTGCCCACCAGAGTATAATACTGCGTACTGTCCTGTGTTATTCCACTTGTGTGGAACTGTGCCTCTAATTGAATAAACCATAAGTCGGGGCTTCTTTTCCAAAAAGGCGGCACCCGTATGGCTATTCTATTAACTACATCTCCTGGAACTGCTACAGGTACTTCACGTTCCAACCTCTGTTCCATCGTAACCTATTACTTCGCGACTCGTGAACGAACGTACTTACTGCGGCGACTTCGTGTTAGTGTTTGTGGTGTGTTTGTATGAAAAAAATGTGACTAAATACTTGTAACTCAACAAAAACAAAAACAAAATGTGTATTTAATGTAAACTTTAACCTAACAACCGCTGGGAACTTTGGTTAGTCCAAAGCTCAATGGAGTCTTCCTCCCGATTCGCCTGTCCGCTTGGCGAAGAGTCTGGGGCTTGGTTGGTCCCTCGCTACAGGCGCCCTCTCGCCTCGGACTCCTTTCGTCAGGAGACGTGAGCCAGCTAAGCGCCCTGCACTATTCGCCTCCGCACTCGGGGTCACCACTTTGGAGAATGGGGGTGCCGTCCTTCTGGCACCTGAGAGCTGCTACGCTGTCCTATTGGAGGCCGGACCTCAAGACTGCCGTGGGGATTGCCGCGTCGTCCTTCGGGGAAATCCGGACCTGTAATCCCAAGATGGGCTGTCGCTTTAATTAACAATACCACCAGCTGTACTCTCGATTTCTCACTGTTTATTAATTTGTTTACAAAATACTATATACAATTCTACCCAAATCTACATGTGAATCATAACGTGCCACAAAGCTCTATATTCAAACAAACTAACTATGACCTATTTCCATCCATCCAATGGCGCTACAGCCCAAATCGAGCCTTGGCCTCCTCTAGGGCATTTCTCCATGTTTGACGGTCCCTTGCAGCATGTCTCCAGTTCCGGATGTTCAGCATTGTCTCTGCGTCAGCCGTCACAGAGTCTATCCATCTCCTCCTGGGTCTACCTACTGGCCTATTTCCCGAAATTTCTGATATCATAAGCCGTTTTGGGATGCGATTGTCTTCCATCCTGACTACGTGACCGGCTAGTCTTAATCTGTTAATTTTTATTAAAATTGAGAGTTCTGGGTCGTCAAAAATTTCGTACAACTCGCTGTTGTATCTCCTTCTCCATATTCCATCCTCTCTGGTTGGGCCTATTATGCACCTGAGGACTTTTCTCTCAAACCTGTTGACTCGTTCCTCTATGTCCTGGGTCATAGTCCAAGTCTCGCTGCCATAGCAAAGTACTGGTCGTATTACTGTTTTGTAGAGTGAGAGTTTGGTTTTTCTGTGCACAAATCTGGAGTGCAGTATTTTTTTTTGGGCATAAAAGGCTCTATTAGCCAGTAGTATTCGTCTAGTTATTTCTTCTTTTTCTTCGTTTCTTTTTGTGATTGTAGACCCAAGGTAGACTGTTTTATCGACTACTTCTAGGTTATGTTCGTCGATAGTTATATTTCTCCCCATTCTAAATCTTCCAGCTCTGGATTGTTGCATCACCTTAGTTTTTTCTTCATTGATCTTCAGGCCTATGTCCTTTGCCGCCTCTTTTAATTCGACATAAGCTTCCTTTGCTGCCAAAAAGGACCTTCCCACGATGTTAACGTCATCCGCATAACCAAGTAATTGTACCGACTGTGTTGCTATTGATGCTCTTCTCTGGACTGACGTTTGCCTTATCACCCATTCTAGGGCGAGGTTGAAGAGCATTGGGGCCAGCCCATCCCCTTGTCTAAGTCCTTGTCGAACTTCGAACTCTTCTGTTATAACATTTTGGATCCTTACCTTCGCCAATGAGCTATTTGTTGCGCATTTGATCAGTTGTACCAGCTTTGAGGGGACTCCTAATTCCGATAGGATCTCGTACAGCCTCTGTCTGTTTATTGAGTCATATGCCTGTTGAAAATCGACAAATATCTGGTATATATCTACATTCCTTTCCCAGGTTTTCTCCAGAATTTGCTTTAAGGTCAGCAGCTGGTCCGGTGTTGACCTGTTTGCCCTGAAACCAGCTTGATATTCTCCTATAAGGCTTTCCGCTATAGGTTCTAGTTTTTGTTTCACAAGGATTGTGAAGGTTTTGTAGCTGGTGCTGAGGAGTGAGATGCCTCTGTAATTTTTGACCTATTTACAACAAACAATCTACAGTGTCTACAGTGATACTGTACAGTAGTTCTGTACAGTAGTTTCCATAGTGTACGTATAGTGTTTGTATATTATTGTGTTTTTGGTACGTCGCCACACCCTCGTATACGTGTTTTCCCCAAAAAAAATTAAAACCCAAGTTGGCTGTGAAATGGCATATCACTTCAAAATTAAACTTGTCGGAGACTAGTGGCAACCAAATGGGTTCCAGTCCACTTGCAAAATACCACTCCATCTCGATGCGCGCTGCCTCCCTTGATTCCGTGTGATTAAAATATTTCACTAGCCACACCACCACCACGCCAATTTCTCATCACCTCAGTGCGCGCCTTGCCTTAAGGGGCCTATCCACTAGCGAGCATGCATGACATGCAAGAACGAGCTTTTAGATAAACGGGGAAGTGGAGATGATGAGGGGCTTCATCTCCACTACCCCGTTCATCTAAAAGCTCGTTCTTGCATGTCATGCATGCTCGCTTGTGGATAGGCCCCTTTAGGTTCATACATCCTTCCGTCGAGATGTTCGATTGTAAAAACTAACTTTTTCATTATTAATATGTTTTTGGGGTTCATTTTAAGCACTGGAAAACCTTTCAATAGACTTTTTGTTACATGTACGTGATAGTACAAGTTTTGAATAAAATTTTAAGCTCTAGAACGGTACTCTAGAAGAATCCGTAGACCAAGAGGAGCGTTTTTAGAAGAACGCCTTTTTTTACAAAAAGTGAAATTTTAAGGAAAGTGTCCAATATTTTGCAACAAAAATAAAACTGTTTTTTCAACTAGCGAAAAGAGAAATCTAAGTTGCGTTAAACAAAAGTTATTAGCAAATTAAAAAAACGTGAATTTTAACAGTATTTTGCAGGTATCTCTATATTTTGTGCTCTAACCTATAACTTTATATATATCAAGATAGTTTGAATACCTACAACTTTATAATTTGATTTTTTTCGATCCGACCTCCAGTTTTTTTGTTATTCGCAAAAAAGCGTTTTTTCACATTCCGGAATTTTTTAGGTTAGGTTCGCCATGCCAAATTCAAAAAAAACGCTATCTTTTTTAGAATTATTTTTTTCTAAATAACCATATTTTTTGTTTCCTGTTGGCAATTAACGCTAAATTTACAAGGAGCTATTGTAGAATGATTAGACTAATATCCAAATACAAAAACTCAAATTATCACAATCGCAAATCGCATGTAATCGCAAAAAATCGCAGCGAAAGCTTTAGCATGCAAGTAGTTCAGCACTCCCCTTACATTAAACTATAAGCGGAATTTTAAGCGATTTTAACCGTTTTGAGGAAATCACCTATTTCACTTTTTCTCCATACAAAAAAAATCTTAAAACTAACATAACTCAGAAAATATTCGTTTAAACGAAAAAAGTCATATAAAAATTGTTAATTGTATCAATTAATAGAATTAAATCCCATCATTACTTTTTTGAAAAGACCAACTTCATTTTAATGTATGCCTAAGTCCACTACGGCTCAAATCCAGCCCACTGTGCGCCGCCTTTGGCCAATATTTAAAAAGAAAATTTCGCTGAAGCTTATGCGAAGTATAAAAAATTGGAAAACTCCTTTGTTGTAGATGTTCTTAATTTTTATGTTAAATTATCGGGACAGCTACAAAAACGCATAAAATTTAATGATCCCGTTCTTAAACGCTTCAAAAATTGTTGATCATGAATATTTGAAGTCGAAAAGCTTTTTCGACATTTTGCCAGATTTATCCTTTTTAGTTAATCGTTTTAAAAAGCTATACAACTGTGAAGTAGAGACATTGGGTGCCTTCCATTTAGACACAGAGAGACACAGTGTTACACTGTGTCCGACACAGAAGTGTTCCATCAACGACACAGCTAGACACAGCCGGGCACAACTAAGACAATGCTACCAACCCTCGCCAATTGAAATGTGATCGTTAATTTATAATTACAACAATATTGTTTCATTTTTAAGATACCCAGCATTTATAAGTTGTCGTGTAATTAATTTAAAGAAATTATCAACATAAAATTTACGATTTACTTGCCAAACAAAAATAAAAACGAGGAAAGTGCGCCGTGGCGGATTTTTCATGAACTTATGTGTTCCATTTGGGCTTACACAGAACGACACAGAGCGACACGCTGTGTCGGACACAATTGTCTTTCTGTGTCTAAATGGAAAGCACCCATAATTTTCAGAAATGCGAGAACTTTTCGATTTAAATGTTTGTTTTGGCAAATTTGACTCAGAAAATTCAGTAAATTTTTGGAAAAAAATTACTGTATTGAAGAATATGACAAATGAAATAATGTTTCCTAATTTACATAATTTGATGTTTCATTTAATGGCACTTCCTCACAGTAGTACTTCAGCTGAGAGGTGCTTTTCTGTATTAAATAAAATAAAAAAACTAATAGATACAATTACGAAACAATAAATGCCAAAACTTTACTCCTGAATTTAATATTATAATTTGTTTGCATTGAGCGACATTATTAACTTCCCAGTAGGAAGTTATTGTAATCGGTCCGAAAATCGGATTCGAAATTTTACACGTTTCAAGGTCCCAATAGCATTTTAAGCAAAAATTTGAGAAGAAATATGTGTGTGTGTGTGCGTACGTATGTGGTCATTTTTTCCTGCACGATTTCGCGCGAACTGAAAAAGATATCGACTTCGTTCAGGTGCCGTTCGAAGCGTGTTCAAGGAAATATGATCTGAAAAGATTTTCATAAAAATTGGTCGAGCCGTTTTTTTGCTTGAACGACTTAAGTGATTTTTGTACCAGCACGATTTCGCGCCAACCAAAAAAGATATCGACTTCGTTAAGGTGCCGTTCCAAGCGTATTAAAGGACATATGAATTGAGAAGATTTTCATAAAAATCGGTCGAGCCGTTTTTTTGTTTGAACGACTTAAGTGATTTTTGTACCGGGACGATTTCGCGAGAACCAAAAAAGATTTCGACTTCGTTAAGGTGCCGTTCGAAGCATGTTAAAGGATATATGATCTGAAAAGATTTTCATAAAAATCGGT
Organism: Thereva nobilitata; assembly: GCA_963855945.1. Lineage (NCBI taxonomy): Eukaryota > Metazoa > Arthropoda > Insecta > Diptera > Therevidae > Thereva > Thereva nobilitata. Next base: position 57,894,131 of record OY979698.1, on the reverse strand, counting down.
CGAACAGTTTTTTTGTTTGAACGACGTAAGTGATTTTTGTACCAGCACGATTTCGCGCGAACCAAAAAAGATACCGACTTCGTTAAGATGCGGTTCAAAGCGTGTTAAAGGAAGTATTTTCATTAAAATATCCATTGATAATATTTCACGTTCATAATACTGGGAAGTTAATCTTGTGAACCGAAAGAGTCAAAAGCCACATCCCAACTAGTTTCTTTTGGAGTTTACTCCTTAAGAAACGTTTCATATATAGAGCACGGTATGAAAAATATTTGGGGAGTAAAAATCAAGCGTTAACAAAAAAAACAATCTACTTGATTTTGACCCACTTCCACATAACCGATCAACTTCAAATTTTGCACATATGTGTAGCTCGTGTAGACCTACAAATTTGTAAACAAATCAAGATGGCGGTTCCAAAATGGGGGCCGATTTTTGCATTTGTGTTCCCCGACCCCCGACTTGGGTATCAAATTAAAGGGCATGACAGGTACAATACAAATAGTGGTGTAGCGTCATTCCAAATTCAAAATGGCGCCCACAAAAATGGCGGAAGACATATAATAGACTAAAAAGTAGAAAATTTAACCGATCAAGTTCAAATTTTGCACTACAGATGCCCTAAATGCTATGTTATACCTTACTCCTTTGAATCTTGTGGCAAGGGAAAGCGCAACCATCGCAGCCCTTAGAATAAGAGAATCCGGATTTTGGACCGGAATCAGGGGAGAGCACAGGAAGGTGCTAAACTCTGTGATCGTCCCCACTAAAACCGACTTCTGTATACCCGAGGTTACCTTCACGAGGAACTACGGAATCCACATCCCTTCACATCGTGAATGGAGTAACGGACCACACAGTTTTCAAGATGCCATAAACTTCTTTACTGATGGCTCTAAGTTCGAGGGTAGAGTAGGAGGAGAAGTCTTCCCTAGAGGGTGGGATTGAAGTCTCCTTCCGACTACCCGATCACTGCAGTGTATACAAAACGAAGCTGTTTTACTAATCAACCAGCGAGGCGACAGGAATTGGACCGTCTACATATTCTCAGATAATCAGGCGCCTCTGAAAGCTTGCGCTCTTGCACAAACAGTTCTAGAACTATCTTTGAATGTCGCAGATTTCTTAACGATATGGATCAGCAGTTCAGGACCCTCCTCGTATGGGTGTCCGGTCACCGACACATAGAGGGAAATTGTAAAGCTAATGAACTGGCTAGCGAAGGCACGACCGCCACTCTCTTTCCTGGAAAGGCAAGGGTTGGTATGCCTTGGGCCACTTTTAAACTCCGATGCAAACACCACACAATGCAACAAGCAAAGAAGTATTGGAGCGATCTTAATAAATGCACCTTGCCAAAACAACCTGGCCCTCGTATTATCTCAGGCGGACCACTTCACTACTGAGCCTCGGGAGACAAGACCTCTCAGTTATAGGGACGCATGCGACCCGCTTAAGGTACCTTTACATTATGTGATTTGTCATATGACTTTACTGTCAAAATTACGATTTGACAGTCCTTCTGACTTCGTGTTGTGTTCACATTTAATTTTGACAAGTCAAAACAGAAATATTCAATGCAAATTTTGACAGATAGTCGTATGACATGTCAAAAATAAATGTCATTTGACATTTTATGTTTAGGTTTGACTTCATTGACAGTAAAGTCATATGACAAATCATATAATGTAAAGGTGCCTTTAGTTCAGCTGAGGACATATCCAAGCGTACATGCGTTGCATTCGTTGACAGATAATATAGAAGTGTGTGTATTCAAATGCGACCTGACGAAATATTCCGTGAATGTTCCGCATGCCACGCAAATGTCGGGCTACTTTCAACTTTTCTGCATTGCCGCATTCGACATAGGTCACACAAGCATACACAACAAACACATGCGACTCCTTACGCAGATTTTTGGGCTATCTGTGAGAGCCGGGACGGACGCAATCATGCAATTATGTGTCAGTGGAAATCTCTGCATATTAGGTAGCCGCTGAATGCAATGCATGTACGCTTGTATATGTCACCAGCTTTCTTGAGACCTACGATTTTTGCAGAAGCTATAAAAATCCGGACGCGGTGGAAGTCAGGTTCAGGAGTCCTTTACCCGGTAAAGACGTGTTTTTCCCGGTCGCTCTGCATATTATTTTTCTTCTGTGCGAATTTTTCTTAAAAAGTCGATTGGAAAGTGCTTTAAGTGCGATAAAGATTTATTTAAAGACGGTGACATTAGTTGTGCTATTTGTGGCAGAAAATTTCACAAAAGATGTAGGTACATTAATTAGTGATAATGAATTCTCAATTATAAAAAGAGTGTGCAAGTTGTATGGCGCTGTAAATGGTGTGTAGAGTTTCCTATTAGTCCAGTCAAATTAGTAAATGAAATTACATTTTAAGAGGTACGGAATTTTTTTTTGGCATTTGTTCGGGTACATCTGACAATGATAAAACCATGTTTGTGGGGTCGCAGTGGCTTGGGAAAAGCCTCCATCTTGAAAAAGAGGGAGACCTTTTTTATATTAAATAGCTCGTTTGCATGCAATGATAGCTGGTAATGATCAATAGCAAAGTTGTGGAGAATAAAATTATCTAAAAAATTAGCCCTCAACGAGCTCTGTAAGTTGATTTGGCTCAAAGCAATGGCCGGTCAAAGTGACCATGATCGTGTTGTGAGGGTTGAATGCAGTTTTTTGCAATTAACTCGCCAAATGCTAATTGTTTTGGCTTAATGCCCATTAACAAATTAAAGGTCCTAGTAATTACCTTTAGAATGAGGCCTTAATCGTCGTTATCGCTTATTTCGTTTGCGAGCAATCTAACGCCAAAGTTCGCACTCGACGTGCCTGAAATATCTGATAACGCCATTTTTTTAAATATTTCGTTAACGGTTGCTCATGAGAAAAAGTAGTTAATGACAGGAATACGGCAATGAAAATATCTTTCCAACGAGGTTGGAGTTCCTGAAGAAATATTTGCTAATTGTTTTGACTCTTCCATCTGGCCCTAAGGGTATTCTAGTGCGAGCTTTTAAATTTTAGCCAAAAAACGTGGCTGCTGCCTCGCAGGTGAACCCGTAACGTGTTCTTCGCCTGCGGTTCCGGTTGATGATGTTTTAAATAATAAAACTTGCTGTGTGTCGAATAATTACGCTTCTGGTCTTTATATTTACTATCCGAATAAAAGAGGAATATGGACTAAAACCGAGGATATTTTTATACATATTGCTGAGGCTGAGTATGATATTATTGTGTTGACTGAGACCTGGCTAAGCCCTAAAGTGTTCTATTCTGAATATTTCAATGACTCTTTTTATGCCGTTTATAGGAAGGATAGATGCCCTGTAGCATCTGGACTCTCAAGAGGGCGTGGTGTTCTAATTGCAATTAAAAATATCTGCGCTTCGCGTTAAGTGAACCTGCGAGATGATAAGGCCATTATTGAACAACTAGCAGTGGCTGTCATTCTGCCTGGCTTGGGCAAGCTGAATATAGTGGCTAGTTACATTCCACCTGGGTTATCTTTGGATTTATATACCAGCCAGTCAGTTTTGTGAGAATTTATTTTGCATCATGGGAGACTTTAATCTTTCTAATGTAAACTGGTGTTATCATGAGGATGTGTCAGGTCTTACCCCGTTGGATGTTCGCCATGAATATGAGTGTGTTCTTTTAGATGCTACGAAAAACCAACTATTCCTATAAAAGTTGGAGTCATTAGATTCAAAATACATTTATTTGTACTATGACCAAAATTGCCTGTGTATTCTGTTAAAACCATGAACGTTAAAAGATTTAAATTTAATGCATTTAGCAGCATCCAGCACTCGAAATTCGAGGGCCATTTTCTATAGCTTTTTTTAATTTAAATCTTGAAGTCTTCAATAACAAAATTTTTCGAGAACAAAAAAACAAAATCGAAAAATGAAACAAATATTTTATAGTTGGAAAAAGCAACGCCAAAAAAACAACTTTTATTTTCTCTTATATTGCGAAATTTCAAATTGTGTTCGTCAAAACATGTGAAATTAATGCAAATATTGAAAATCAAACTATTCGCAATATCTAAGGAAAGAACCAATACTTTTTTCTGTAAAATTTGGAGACATTAGATTCAATATGCTTTCATAAGATTCAATATGCTTTCATATTAAGTGTGACCAAAATTACCTATGTATGCATTCTTTTACAAAACTTGCTGGTAAACTATGTTTTTGGTTTTGGTTTCCGGCGCGTAAGTAAACAAAGATGATGCCTTTCCGACTCGCTGCACCCAACCTTAATGCTATGGACACACATATGGTATCGATACCATGGTATCGATATGTTGGAGAAATAAGCACCTAAGGCAGCACCAATTCCACAATCAGCTGTCTGTCAACTTCCGACTGTCATTCTTTTTTTTTCTTCTTCTTTTTCTTGTTCTTGACAGCCGAGCTGTGTAAAACCACTTTGTGCTTTTTAATATTAATATTAAAATATAATCCAGAAACATCGGGTCTTTTTTTTATTCATAAAACCCAATAGGTTATGGGCCCAGGTAAGAAAACCTCTTGCGAATAAAGATTCAATATGGCAAATAGCACATCGCACACCAGAACGATACCAGTACTAACAGGCGAAAATTATTGAACCTGGAGAGTGCAAATGGAGGCTGCTCTGCACCGCGGGAGACTGCTGGACTACATAAAGGGCAAAATACTACGCCCAGCCGAGCCCGGAAGTGATCAAACAACATGGGATGAAAAAGATCTTGACGCAAGAGGTGACATCATTCTCGCAATGGACTCGAGCATCGTGTCACAGACAGCTAACCTAACAACATCAAAAGAGATATGGGATTACTTGGCCGAATGTTATGATAGGACTGGTCCTCGTCAGAGAACGGAGGAATACAGGAAATTAACTAACCTCAAAATGACACCAGGACAATCTGTTCATGATTATGTTAGGGAATTTAAATCAATCACCAACCGATTGAAGGAGCTCAACGCAACGTTGGACGACGATTTGTTAGTGGTAGTGTTGTTAGATGGTCTATCAGAAGACTACAAGGAAATCCAGTCAGCATTCGATGCCCAAGGAACGTACCCCGCAGTGACCACAGTGTGTACTCGACTATTAGAAGTTGGAAACCGGAGGAAGGAAAACGGAACTTCAAACGCGTTAAATGTCAAGTTTATTCGGAAATTCGGGCCAAGAAGGAACAGCTATTTCCCATTTAATTGCAGGAAGTGCGGAAAGCGCGGACATATGGCAAAGGACTGTCGATCAACAAATAAAGAAAATTTACGTCAAACTACTGCGGATGCAGATCAAGAGCAAGGTCAATGCCTTGGATTTATTGTTAAGGAAAACAAAGTGGAAAGTGCAAGTAAAATTTCAGAAATTGAAGGAAATGTAAAGTGGTGCCTCGACAGTGGAGCCACTTCACATATGTGTGCATTCAAGTCATGTTTCACATCGCTAAGCGAAAATGTAATGCCAAATCATGTCAAGTTAGCAAATAACCAGTCACTAGATGCCCTAGGTAGAGGCACAGTAAAATCAAACGTCAGTGTGAATAATAAAATTAATCAAGTGGAATTGCATGACACGTTATTAGTACCAGACTTGGCGGAAAATTTAATCTCAGTCAGTAAGGCAACAGATAACGGATGCGAAGTCATATTCAAGGGAAACGGAGCAAATATTTATGACAAGCAAAATAAACTAGTGATGCAGGCAGTAAAAAGAGATGGTTTATACTATGTTCGAGAACAAGGAACACAAAAGGCCATGAAAAGCGGAGGTCACACCTTAAAGGAATCAAAAGGACTTTTGATGGACTGGCATAGGCGAATGGGACATTTAAATGTAGTGTCACTGAAGCAATTGCAATCGAAGCACATGGTTAAAGGAATACCAACACAATTTGTTGGAGGAAATGTCTCATGCATTACATGTATAAAAGGTAAACAAACCTGTCTTCCGTTTAAATCAAAGGACTACAAAAAGACAACATCACGGTTGCAACTAATTCATTCAGATGTGTGCGGACCCATGCGTGTAGAATCACTCGGAAAAGCTCGTTATTTCGTTACCTTTATTGACGATTTCTCTCGACAAATAAAAGTGTATTTCATCAATCGAAAAAGCGAAGTTTTAGAAAAATTCAAATTATTCCAAAAGTTTGCCGAAATCCAAACTGGAGAAAAAATAAAAACACTCAGGACTGACAACGGAACGGAATACTGTAGTCGAGAATTCAAGAATTACCTGGACAGCTGCGGAATTTCACACCAAACAACTGTACCTCACACACCAGAGCAGAATGGACTGGCAGAGAGAGTTAATCGTACATTGACAGAGATGGCCAGATGTCTAAAAGTTGAAGCAACTTTACCTGATGCCTTATGGGCCGAGCTTATCAATACAGCTGCATTCATCCGGAACAGATGTCCCACGAAGCCAAATGGGAACACAACTCCTCAGGAATTATGGAACCAAAGAAAACCGAATGTGTCGTTCATGCAACCAATTGGAACACGTGTATGTGCTCTTATAAAAGGCTCAAATTTAGGAAAATTCGAATCTAAAAGTATAGAAGGAGTTCTAGTCGGATATGCAGAAGACGTCAAGGCATATCGAGTTTGGATCCCATCGAAACACCAAGTAGTCAACAGCAGAGACGTCAAGTTCATCAATGATAATCAAGGAAATTCATATCAAAAATTTAATACAGATAATGAACATTCTTACTGCACTTTTTTCTTTCAGTCTGAGACGGAAGTGAACAATGGACAACAAAGTAATCAACAAGGTGATGAAAATGACCAGAGAGATTTATCATTGGACACTGATCTTGGCACTGAATCAGATGAATTTGATACCACAATCATATCACAAGATACAGCCAACGTAGCACAAAATGACCCAAAAACAATCAAGCAAATCCTGGATATGGAGGATGCGGACGAATGGGTTACAGCGATAGAGGCGGAGTACGATTCTCTAAATAAAAATAACACATGGAACCTGGTGGACAAACCAGAAAATCGTACTATAATAAAATCGAAATGGGTCTTCAAGACAAAGTACAACAAGGATGGATCAATAGATAAACGCAAGGCGCGTCTCGTAGCTAAGGGATACGATCAAGTTTATGGAATCGATTACACCGACACATATGCGCCAGTGGCAAACATCAGTACCGTCAGGCTGACGATTGCAGCAGCAGCTGAATTGGAACTTAACCTACATCATCTGGACGTTTCGACAGCATATCTAAATGGAGATTTAGATACAGTAGTTTACATGGAGCAACCAGAAGGTTTCATCCACGACCCAAGCAAGGTTTGCAAATTAAACAAGGCGATCTATGGTTTAAAGCAATCGGGAAGACAGTGGAATCTCAAACTGGACTCGACGCTGAGGAACTTAAACTTCACCCCATCAGCCTACGACAAATGTATCTACTACAATTTCAACAACGGAACAATAACAATCATAACTGTTTACGTGGATGATTTACTCATCGCAACGAATGATGATAAAAATTTTGAATCGTTAAAACAACAACTCATGGAATCTTTCGATATTCGAGACTTAGGATACCCAAAATTATGTGTTGGATTGGAGATCCAAAGGGACAAAAGAACAAAATCGATCAGCATATCACAAATTGGATGCATTATAAATTTATTAACAAAATACAAAATGGACAACTGTAAACCTAACCGAGTACCTATACCAGCAGGTTTAAAACTAGAAAAGGAACCAACAATAACAGAGGAGAGAAAACCAGTGAACCAGACAAGTTATCGACAACTAATCGGAAGCCTACATTCAGTAGAATGGATATAGCCCATGCAGTAAACAAACTTTCACAGTTCTGTCAAGATCCTCGGCAACAACACTGGAACGCTGGAATGCATATTTTAAAATACTTAAAGGGGACTAACGAAGCCAGAATCGTATATCAGAAAACCGGCGAGAGTTTGAAGGTATTCGCTGATTCAAGTTTTGCTGATGACATAAATTATCGCAAATCACAGAGCGGTTTCGCATTTGTTTTTGGAGGAGCAGCAGTATACTGGGGATCAAGGAAGCAGACAGTCGTGGTAACATCAACTACTGAAGCAGAATACATCACAATTGCATCAGTCGCAAAGGAGGCCATATACTACAAGAATTTAATGACAGAACTTCATCTTCATCAAGGATTTGTAGAAATCTTTAACGATAGTCAAAGTGCTCAGCATATTGCAAACTCACTAACAACAACAGGAAGATCGAAATATCTCGACATACGCTATCATTATGTTCGTGAAGCAATCGCCCAACAGAATATACGACTGAGCTTTATTCCATCGGAGGATCTTCCGGCAGATGCACTAACGAAACAAACACCAGTCAAAACACATAAAAAATGTTTTCAAGAACTAGGTATGAAATTTGAGTAGTCTAGTATATTCATATTTTTGTTAAAAGACAGAGGATTCTGGAATTGAGGCGGAGTGTTGGAGAAATAAGCACCTAAGGCAGCACCAATTCCACAATCAGCTGTCTGTCAACTTCCGACTGTCATTCCTTTTTGTTTCTTCTTCTTTTTCTTGTTCTTGACAGCCGACCTGTGTAAAACCACTTTGTGCTTTTTTATATTAATATTAAAATATAATCCAGAAACATCGGGTCTTTTTTTATTCATAAAACCCAATACGATACCAGTTACTACCCAGCAGGAAATTATCAAATCAATGAGATTTTCATTGATTATATAATAGATGAAAATGATGAAAAAGTAAGCAATGAAAAAGTAATCTAGCTGGTAATTTATAAAGTAAGCGATTGAGATTTTTCTCTTAAGACTAAGCATTTCCTAAAAATAAAATACATTGCATCATGTTTTTTAGCGGAAAACTTGAGAATGTGGGGTATATGCGCTCTAATTTTCATTTTAGCAGTGAAGTGATAAACAGGTGACGTTAATTATTTCATAAGCTTTAGTAAATATGACCATTTTCAACTGCATATAACAAGCAAATCTAATATTACTTATTGCGCCGTCTTCCTAATAAACTCAATAACTACCAATAGTTGATGAACTCATTGATTACTTTGTAAGCGAAGGTAGTCTTTATCGCTACTGCCCTATGACAACTAAGCAGAAAAGTAATGTATGCTGTAATGTAGAAAGTAGTTATGATAACCAATAGTAGTGATTACATCTTCAATGTTGTAATCACTGGTGGTTCTGCTGGGTACCTAGTATACTAACCCCTGACACATACACATTCGTGGTATACATTTGACAGCTCTCAGCCTACTGTTAAGGCGATGGCCCAATGCCGACGTCGCGTTATACGCGGCAGGCGCTTAGTGCGCGTTAACGTCCGTTGAAGGTTCATTCATAGCGTCAGGACGTCAAAAATATTGTTTTAATTTAAATTCATGTATGGATTTTTGTGTATATACTTGTTAGAACTGTGATTTTTTTAAATTTCATAGCCTGCCAACGCCAAAAAGTTGAAACTTGCTCGACTTTTGCCGTCGCTTGACGCCGCTGACGCCGCAAAGTCGTGAATGGGATAACTCGATTTGAATTACACACAACCAAATGTCGACGACAATGCGCGTCAAAGCGTTAACGCGCGTAAACGCGAATAAAGTCGTGATTGGGCCGTCGCCTTTATTTGTAAAGCTTTGAAAAATGGAAAACGACTAATTTGTGCTCTTTTAAATAAATTTTACGTTAATATATTTGAATTAGCTTATATGAATTAGCTTGAAATCAAAAACAAAACTTTTCGGTTAAAAATGTTGGTTTTATTTTTCAACAAAAACACAGCTAAATTTTTATTTTCTCAAAAATTTATTTTTAACAATGTAAAAATATGGAGTTTTTATTTTCCTATCAGTTAAAAGGTCCCTATACCAGGTTTGTGTATAAGGATACTATGGAAAAAACCGTAGTATTGATACCAGCTTTATACTAGGTTGCTCAGTTGGTATATTGCTAGTATATGCTGACACACACATGGTTTACTTGAATACTATAGTATCTATACTAGCTGTGTGTCACGGGTATAAGACATTTAAAATTAATCCAAATCTTCAAAATTCAACTCTTCAACAAATATTTATAACCATTAACGAAAAACCATCTATGTATATATAAAAGTGAAAGTATGTATGTCTGTAAATGTTCAATAGACTCCGAAACCGCTCATCCGATTGGCCTGAATTTTTGTATATAGGGGTTTTCGGGTACGGCGGGTGTTCCTACGCGGTCTATTTTGCTCTATCTCGAACACTTCGGGTGGCTGTAGTGTACCGATATCCGTAAAATTCGAACTTTTGTATGGGAGGTACTCTTCGAATTACTGCTAAAGAGCTCAGATCTATATTATTTTGGTTTTTTCCGAAAAAAATACGACTCCCAAAGTTTCAGATCGATCGGTCCAAATTTAAAATGGCGGCCAACACAAAATGGCGGATTACCTTTTTCTTTGCAAGCCATTCGGTATGGGTATTAAATGAAAGGGTATGACAAGTAGAATATTATTAGCTCTGTGTGGAGTCATTCTAAATTCAAAATTCATATCACCTGATTAGTACTATTGGTTTATGGGTGCAGCATAGGCGCACCGGGTCCCAGCTAGTTATTCCTATAAAAGTTCGAGAGTTTCGATATTGGTGTGTTTGTCTAATTCTGCGAAGTATGTCTTCAGTCATGCCGTTCTTGTATTTTTCCCGTGTCGTCAATATAATTGCGAACAGTTGACGAATGTTATTCGGCGTGGATGCAAATGCTGCATCAGTAAGTGACAGATCCCAATGATTGTCGTCTTCCGGCATTTGCAACTAGCGACATGCTTCTTGAAATGTATTGAATATTTGACCATTGGTCCTGGAACATTCAGCAACAACAAACGCAAAAGGAAACATTCACGTTGTTTTGGATGTATTGTGTAAAGTCGTCCCAATGTCTTTGCTTTCAATACGCGTGCGATAGTTGGATGTGGTTCGCCTTGTCTACGTGGCTTCCATTTTTTACCTGATTTGTTCCATGTATAATAGCGAGAGACGACGATATATAACAATGTTGTTGCAAATTGTCCGAAAATATCAGGTTTTTGGCACAGTGTGAAAAATTCAGTAAGTGTAGTTTTTGGTGGCTGGAAAGCTCGTTGGAGCGCATTTTCTTCAGTGAAATATACACGTTGACCGTTTTCAAGATGTACCGCAATCTATGCAAAAATGCAAAAACTCGACATTTATATATTTTCTTATTAACACTTTATTTAATCGCACCAGTTAAAAGCTTTTACGCATTTTTCGGTGGAAGTATATAAAGAACAGTGGATGCTAATATTTTACAGGTTTCCCAATGTTCACAAATATTTTTATTTTAGTTATAGTATACAGTCCATAGTATATAGTATACAGTACAAAGTAGGTATACTGTACACACTGTACATACTGTACACACTGTACACTCAGTACACTCATTACACTCAATTCACTAATTCAAGTGTTGTCACTCGTAAAAATCGGAGTGCTTTTTTAAAGCTGACGGTTTTTTATATGTACATGACAATTAAAATTAAATATTTTTTCGCCCGCCAACTTAAATATAATCAGTGAAACATTGAAATTCTCTATATTTCGCCAACAGCTTTACTTATCTGGACCAAAATTATCCTATCTTTCAATCCGGACCCAACCCTATACATTCCTAAATTTTCATTTAAATCTGTTGGGCGGTTTCGGAGATTAGCGTGTACAAACATTGTGACTAGTAGTTTTTATATATTAAGATTTACTTATACATTCCTAATAGTCTGTAGTTTCGCATAAACTGTAGACTAAATAAATAAATAAATAAATAAATAAATAAATCTCCTCTTTCATTGCCTAGCCCTAAGCAGAATGAGATTAACCACATTTGGTGAACCCTTTCTAAACACGCTGGCGGAAATCTCGAAAATTGGGATCCCGCAATTCAGAAGACTCATTACTTCCTCGAAATGGTTTAGCGAAGAAACGACACTTTAACATCCGGTTTAAAGTGGGATCAATATGGCATCACAATGGTCCTATCTACCAACAGCTCAGCCATATCTGACCTAACCTAACCTTGTTACAGTAAAGAAATTGCAGGAATCAGTTACTATAGAATGAGAAAGGACACGTACCAAAAACCTTCTCCATTATATCTTTTCTGGAATATCCTTTTAACTTTTAATTGAATAACTCTGGACACAAAGTTTATATCCGTGATCCGTCTGATTACGTATGACGTGCCTCTTAAGGTAGGTTCACACGCAACGATTTACTTGTGTAAAGTAGCTGGCGCAAGTCAATTATTATTTATTATTGATTATTATAAAAAAAAGGAAGTACACAAGACTTGCATCTTTTAGAGTACAGTAAATAAAATATAAAAAAGAGTACAACATTTAAAAAAAAAGAAATTGAATACATAATGCATAGACTTACCTAAACTTAATAAACTATAAGAGTACGAGGAGGAAGGAAAAAACGTAAGGACAGAGAAAGGAGAAAGGGCAGAAGATAGAGAAATACGTGGACAGAGAAAAAGAAAATACTAAAGAGAAGAAGAGAGAGATAGAAAAAGAGATACTTGCTTTATGAAAGTGTCGGCTGTGCTTATTCTTTGAATATTGCAAGGAAGATTATTCCAAAGTCTAAACGAATGTACAAAGAAGGAACGGCTACCCATAAGGGAATAGTGTACAGGAATGAGGAATTTAATAGAACACATGGATTGGAGAGGAAGTCTGAGAGGTAAGAAGGACTTTTCGTGTGGAGAACTTTATGCACTAGGCAGAGACATTAACAAAACAAAAGAGGTCACAACCTAGTAGGGAGTTTCGTACACCAGACACATAATCTGATCTTCGCAAGTGAAAAATGAACCTTAAACAATCATTAAATGCGACTCAGAGACGAGGCACAAGGGAGCCATAGAGGAAGTGTGGAACAATAAGGGCCTTAACAAGCTTGAGCGGAATAGACGATGATAACAGACTACCATAGAGCCTAAGTTTACGTAACGTGCCTTAAATTTTGGAAAGCATGAGTGAGACATGTTTGCAGCAAGATAGTTTAGAATTAATGGCGATACCAAGATTATTAACACAGTCAATAACGGGAAGAGAAACATTATTAAGTGAGATAGTAGGAATATTGTCAAGAGAAAGAGAGCGACGACTAAGCGACGAGTACTTGGGGTTTATTAGGATTAAGTTTAAGGAGATTGGAAGAGCTCGATTCATTTATCAGGTATAAGACATTATTGAGATCGGAAATTCAGAATTCAATCCGATTGGGAGGGCAAGAAGTATATAACTGTGGATCATCAGCATATAAATGAAAGGAGCAGCGATGGATAATAGAGGGGAGATCATTAACATACAAAGAGAAAAGGAGAGGGCCAAGGATTGAACCTTGTGGAACATCAAAGGGTACAGGTAGGAAAGATGGTGCAACAGAGTTATGACGAACACACTGGAGTCTATTAGAAAGAAGAGAAGAAAAAAGACCAGTAGCGGAGCGAGCAAGTTGTAAAACTAGGCTAAGTTTGGAAATCAAAACCGAGAGAACCACGGATCAGACGCCTTAGAGAAATCAAGGAGAGCTGATATCGCAGTGTCGCCCCGGTCAAGCATAGCACGCAGATCAGTAATTACCTTTAGTACAGCAATTTCACAGCTGTGAAGTCTACGGAAGCCAGATTGAAATTTAGAGAGGAAATTGTTAGAATCAAGATAACGAAAAGCTTGGATAAAGATGACTTTCTCAAAAGCCTTGGCAAGGAAGGGGAGAATACTGATAGGGCGAAAATCGGATATGTCAGAGGAAGAGGATTCTTTGGGTAATGGAATTACTATGGTTTTTTCCATAGCAAGGGAACATAGGAAATTGTTAGGCAATGATTAAAAATATGCGTTATATTTTCCACAATTAGGGGGAGAGAAGCTTGATAAAACGAGGAGAAAGCCAACGCTGTTGGAGGAGATGGACAGCAAGATTTTAAGAACTTCAGATGAGTCCACACATCGGAAGCTAAAGCCATCAGAACTAAGAAAGTCAGAGGAGACAAAGTTGGAGGTGGAGGTGACATGATCAGAAGGATGTTGGATTAAAGATGCATTAAGAAGGTTTACATCAGTATTAATAGGTATGGGCACAGAAGCATGAATACCCAAAGAACGAAGATTATGCCAGAGTTGTTTAGATATTAAAGCAGGATCAAGTTTGCGGGTATAAAACTCGCGTTTAGCGGAGATAACCTTACTATTGATGAAATTACGAAGCTTTTTGTATTCACTTAGGTAGCTAGGGATCTTAGTCCTGCGATTACATCTGTACATGGACTCACGCTGTATTATCAGGTCGCGGATTTCACGCGAAAACCAAGGACAAGGTGAAGACAGATTGCATATTTTAGTAACCAAGGGAAGCGCCGATTATAGAGAGATCGAATAAAAGAGGTCAGGAGATCGACTTTAGTGTCAGCACAGGTAGTGTTATAAATTTCACCCCAAGGCAAATAAGAGGCGAGTTCCGAGAGGTGATCGAAATTAATGTTCTTATAATCACGGTAAGGAAATTACGAGGACATGGAGGAGTGGAGAAAGGTAAAACGAATGGAGAGAAACAGAATATCATGATCAAGGAAACTAAGGGGGGGATTTGGTTGTGTTTTAACACTGAGTCAGTAGAGGTAGTAGATAGAACATCAAGCAGGGAAGGATTACGCCAGTTTAGAAAAGTAGGAAGATGATTAAGAATATGTAAGTCCAAAGATGCAAGAAAGAATCTAAGCGAGTTCGCACGTGCATTATCACTCAGCAGATCAACATTAAAGTTCCCAGCAACCATTATATTTTCATAATGGCGAGAGAGACGTGACACAATGCTATAAAACTCAACAGCGATGTCGGTATTAAATATATTAGGAGGACAGTGTACATTGATGACAACACATTTATCATATTTAGATTTTATCTCAGCAGCAATGAATTCAAATTGAGAGCCACTGGACTTACCAACAACTCTAGAGGAAAGTATAGAGGATACATATACGGCAACACCACTACCATTACGACTAACACGGTCATTGCGAAGTAACGAAAAGCCAGATAGAGAAACAAAAGAGGAAGGGACTTCAGGTCTAAGCCAAGTCTCACTTACGAGCAGAACGTGTGTTTTATTACGGTGGAACATATACCTCAACTCGTCCATTTTGTTTTTTAAGCTCCTTGCATTCCGAATGCATACATATATTCAGTCCTGAAGTGGAGGAACAGAGAATATTGAGTAGTGTTCCCACATTGCACGCCCGATTAGAAGAACGATTCATAAGTAATTCTATCATAACGCACAACCAAGACTACAGAAGCAACCATAAAGAAAATATCTAGAAAGTAGAGGAAAACAAAAGAGGAAGAGACGGAAAAGAAAGGGCAAGAAGAAGAATATAAAAAATAAACATAGAAAGGGACAACATAGTGAAGAGGAAATCTATGAGACCTTAATATTACGTGATACTCAAAAATACTTGGTAATTTCATCCTTAAATCATATCTGTAGAAGGTTGATGTTGACCCTAGTGGCAAAGGGCTGCTCCAAAAATTCTTCACAGCGATCCAGGAGTTGACACAGAGTTGGTTGCCTCATTCGGGTCGAGTACCGAAGTAACAACGAGTAAAGGAAACAAGATTCCTCTTAAGGAGCTTCCGCGCGGTCCGCAATATATCGCTGTTTTTCGACGTCAAGCTTTCATTAATGTAAACAAGGCTGTTAGACGAAAGGCCCAAGTTAAGTTTGTTCAGTGCTAGAGTACCGTGCTGGCGAGTTTTCATCAGGAACTCTTGTTGTTCATTAGCAGAAGGAAACTTAACGATTAAAAGTGAGCTGGCCTTGTTGCCATTTTCAATCGGCGACTCAAGGCTTAACATAAGGTGATAGCTTATGGCCGATAGTGGAGGCAATAAAATTTAAAATGTGCCTCGGATTGTCGTTTTCACCTACTGGAATACCCCGAACGACCACATCATGTAACCTAGACTGACGACGTAAGTCCTCGAGCTCATTAGACACCACGAGGAGATCATGCTGGACGGTTTCAACCTCGTATTTAATTTTCCCACTTCAGCATTAAGAGAACTAAGCACCTCCTCCAGTTGAGATGACAGCCGGTCTCAAGCTGTTGAAGCCGATCTTCGAAAGCAGCAGATTGCTCCGCCAGCATGCGGTTTTACTTGTGCAAATCGTTGCGTGCGAACCTACTTTTAGGCCGGCCGTATACCAAAGCTTCACATGCTTCATATGCAGCTTTTCGTCACTTATTACTTGGAGATTTATGTAGCAAAGCGGCATGTAACGATTTGTTCCATATATAAATGACAAGAAGGTGCATATGCAGCTTTGGTATACGATTGGCCTTAGTCGCCGAGTATTACATTTGTTCTTAAGGCGCGATTCCATTGAAGCAACACTGAACGACATGTGGCATGATACTTGTTTCCTACTGTTGCCTGATTACATGTTTGCGACTATCCCATGTAGGGTTTAACAATTGGCCCAGTAATGGACCAGTACTGGGTGCCAGTTAGCCAGTACTGGCGCAGTAACACCACCTATGACTGGCCCATTACAGCAAAACTACTGGATGATAACCTCGGCCCAACACTGGTCACTTGTAATGGCTCCCGATACTGGGCCAGCAAAGACCGCCAAAAAAATTTGTTTTTTGAAATTAATAACTAGTTGATACGTAAAAAAATAATTATTCTATTATATCATATAAAAAGGTAAAATAGAATATTATATATACTCTCTAAACTTGAATAAGTGAAAATTTACTAATTCTCAGTGCCAAGTTTACCATTTGAGGGGAAATTCATTGATTTTTGATGTAATTTAAAGAAGTATACTATAGTGCAACGTTTTAACGTTGCTTACGGCCTCCCCCACGATTAGGTGCCAATATCAGGTATCAATATGTTCGGCTTCGAAAACTTAGCAAGAAAATATACCATTTTATTTTAATATATGATATAGTTTAGTTAGACCCCCCACTCTTGAAGAGTAGAAGAAATACGCATTAACTGTAGACTCAATTGTAGGATATTCCGGCGGCGTAAAATGAAAAACGGATTTAATGCTCTCAAGTTTATTTCAGACTGACTCAATACAATTGTTTTTATAATAAATTATACTCTAACTTAGTCTTAGTAGGCCGAATGCCAATTCTTAATCAGTACAGTAGTTGTACAGTGTACTTATATGCTTTGCACATATCCTACAGTTCGGCCGTCCTGACATATAATCGACCCGATTATTCCTATATTGTGCTACTTAATGTCAGAGTACAAACGTAACTAGATACATTTAATGCATACATATGTACTATATATCTAAAGGAAAGGAACTACTAATAAAACATTAAAATTCAAAACTTAATCAAATTCACATTAGCGTAAGAATTAGTAATAGATGAGATCTAAACGAATGCATCTCGCCTTACATAAAAAAGAATTAAATTAAACATTTAACAAACGTATTATCAAATTAACTCTACCAAATTCGTTAACACACATTTTTTTTTATTATTACAAACTAGCTTTATACTACATACATATATAAAATATCGTACAAGTCAGACAAAATAAATTGCAAAAGAAAAATAATTCTATAACTCTAAATAACTGTGATTAGACTTCTTTAACACATCGAAATATAAGGCCTCATGTTAGCTGGAGAACAAACTCCTTTGTAAGGAATTCGTGTTAATTGCAGGCCCTGAATATCCTTGACAACGTATCTGTCATTATTTAAAACTTCGGTGATCTCAAATGGACCGCGATACTTTGGCAACAATTTTTTGTTGACTCCCGCTGCGGTCACAACGTTTTTGATCAATACAAAATCCCCTTTACTATATTTCCGCGGAGTTTTATGCCTTTTATCAAAATAATTCTTATTGTATTCTTGGTTCTTTTCTATGGTACTAGAAGCTTGGTTGCGGATTTTTTCCAAATCCCGGATATCCCTTTTCGGGGCAGTTTCCTGTAAATGCTCTAAAATGTTATCACAAAGCTCACCCTTCTGACTTACTCCAAATAAAAGCATGCTAGCAGAGTAACCCGTACTTCGGTTAAGGGTGTTGTTTAATGCAAATTCTACTTTAGTCAAGTTTTTATACCAATTCCCTGTTGTTTCTGCCTCAGCTTCCTTAGACAACATAGGAGTTATGATGCGATTCATCCGCTCAACTTGGCCGTTAGATTGAGGGGAGCCAGTGGCTACCTTGACGTGGCGAATGTTATTGTTTGTCAAGAAGTCGGTGAACTCCTTAGAAACAAAACAAGTTCCGCGGTCTGACACGATCTTGTTGGGTCTACTATAGGTGGAGAAATAAGATTCAAGACAAGGTAAGACCTCTCGTGTTTGTGTACTACCAACTGCATATAACTTAGTAAACTTCGTAAAACCGTCAACTACCAGAAAAATATACTTCCGTTGGTTCCGTGTAGGTGCTAAGGGACCATAGTGGTCAATGTGGAGTACGTCAAATGGAGTATTGCCTTTCGGAATATTATGCAATATACCTTCTACCTTCCCAGAATTTGGCGAAAAATAAACGCACTTCAAGCAACTACTTATATACTCTTTGATTTTATTTTTCATATCTGGAAACCAGTATGATTTTCTTAAGTGGTCGTAGCATTTACTACATCCTAGGTGACACATGGAATCATGATGCGTTTGAATAACTCGCTGTTCCATCTGCTTCGGAACATAAAATAAGACGTCCTCATTTATCTTCCGATACACTAACCCATTGAATAGCGCATACATAGAGCTTTCGGTCTTCTCTAATTCCGCAGAGATTTTAGCGATTACTGGATCGCGATGTTGAGCAGCTGTCAAAGCAGACTCAAATGAATGTTCTTCAATCACTAGGATCGATGTACATCGGCTTAGAGCGTCTACATGAGCCATTCTGTTTCCTGCACGATGTTCAATTTTGTAGTTGTAACTTTGAAGCTCCAATGCCCAACGAGAAATCCTCGGATTCAATAACTTTTTATTTAAAGTGAGGGTCAGGGACTGGCAGTCAGTTACAATTTTAAATTCAATCCCCAAAAGGTAAACTCTAAATCTTCTCAAAGCATAAATTATTGACAGCGTCTCAAGCTCGTAGCTATGATATCGCGACTCGGTATCGGTGGTCCTTCTGGAGAAGTAAAAAACCGGGTGAAATTTACAATCACTCTGTCGGTGAAGGAGAATCGCTCCGAATCCAAAACTACTTGCGTCACAGTGGAGCTCGGTTTCGTTCAGGGGACTATAAATTGACAAAATAGGCGACGCTAATAGCTTAGTTTTTAAGGTATCAAACACTTCCAGTTCCTGCGGTCCAAACACAAAGGTGGCGTCCTTTTTAATTAGGTCATAAAGTGGCTTAGCTATAATTGAAAATTTCCCTATGAACTTTCGAAAATATGAGCACAGCCCAAGAAAACTATGGATGCCCTTTATACACTTAGGAATAGGAAATTCTTTGATCGCACGTAGGTTTTCTGGATTAGGACGTATTCCTAAAATACTGACGGAATACCCCAAGTATTCTATTTCTTCGTAAAGAAACCTGCATTTGTCATATCTTAGTTGTAAGGAGTTTCTCTTTACCAATAAAATGACATGTTCTAAGGTAGCTAAATGGTCTTCAATTGTGGCGCTAGCGATCAATATATCGTCCATGTATACTAAAAGTTTGTCAGCGACGATAAGGTCTTTAAAAATATGGGTTATATACCTTTGGAACACAGATGGCGCATTTTTAAGGCCAAACGGCATCCTTAGGTACTCGTACTGGCCTAAAGGAGTGACAAAGGATGTATATTTAATGGAATCGTCCGCCACTTTTACATGGTGAAAACCGTTGCGCAAGTCTAACACAGTAAAATATTTTTTTTCTCGCAATCTATCCAACAAATCCTCTATCAGCGGCAAGGGAAAATTGTCACGTACAGTATATTTATTAAGTTCGCGATAGTCTACACACATTCGCAGCTCGCGATTTTTTTTCTGTACCAATACAATTGGTGACGCATAGGGAGAGTTGCTATGGCGGATTATATTTTTCTGTAAGAGATCATCAATAATTTTTTGTAATTCAGCTCTATGGGCGTACGGAAGTCTACGAGGTGTACAATAGAAAGGCTCATCTTTGCTTAATTTAATGCCAATTTGAACGTTGCAGTTTAAATCTGTTCCAACAGAGTTTGGACAAGCTTCCATTACCATATCTGTAACTTTAACTTTTATATTCCACGGCAAATTATTATTTATATTTAAATATGTTTCTGGAATATCGTCAAGGATATTGATATTTAAAATTTGCTGTGAGAAATTACTTGGTGAATTATTCATGTCTGAAGTCTTCTCACAGTTATCTACTATATCCCATCTTTCAGGATTTCCAAAGTCTAAATTACCTGCCTTAAGAAAATCTCGGCCTAAAATCGCCGGTTGCGACATACTAAAATCTTTTACAATAATTAAACATAAACTTACACTAATATTTTCAAATTGGATGTTAGACGACGTCTTGCCCACAATTTGGAGTGGACTGTTATTAATGCCATAGAAACGGTGTTTGTCTGCATTGGCCCTCGTTATAACCCAGGATGGTAGAAATCGTTCTTGTACAAAACTAATGGCACTTCCTGAATCCAACAGCGTTGGTAAGGAACAGACGAAAGTCTTCTCTCCATCAGCATCAGCGAAGTTAAACCTAATATCGTATATAAAATTATTAGTAGGAAATACCTCTTCCTGTTGTTCACTTCGTATAATGTCCTCAGCCACGGATGCGGGTTTCTCATAGCAGGGACCATCGACGCTCAAAACTGCAACTTGATGCGGACATTCTTGGACACCATGTCCGAGTTTTCCACATTTAAAGCAGGAACCCTTCACTCGTTTCGGTTTAACACAGGCTGTGCTCAAATGCCCCACCTCATTACAATTATAGCACTTTAACTTTTGCTTGGAACTCTGCTGATGCGTTCTTGAACCAGATGTCAGCTGTGGCTTAACATTCTCCATCGTAGTAGACTGATGGGCTTTAATTTTTTCGTATTTTCGCAACAACTGCTTCAACTCCTCAATCGAATCGGCTCCATATAGCAACATTTTACTATGCTGGGAATCAGGGATTCCATTAATAACATAATGGATGACATCAGTTTCGCTCATGCCAGTCTTCAAGCCAATCTCTTGCATTGCGAACAAATACTGCTGCATGGTTTCTTCTCGTTTCTTTTTTCGATTCCTCATTTCATCATGTACTTCGGCACTTGAAACTGACCTTCGAAACTCACGCAATATCAAACTTTTGAAGTCGTCCCACGACTTTAACGATACTGTTCGTAGAAACAACTTGGCGGTTCCCGTCATGAGCCTTTTTGCGTATATGAATCGCATTCTGGCATCCCAATTAAAAACATTAGCTGATTCCTCAAAATTCTTCAACCACATATCAACTTGATAGTTGTCGTCTCCACTGAAGGTTTGCAAGGATTCCTCTACATCTCTGAAATTAAACGTGCATGACGGCGCACTAGCAACAGCGGCTTCTTCTGTAATCGCCAACTCAGAAATTTGTTTCTTCAGTTCCGCAATTTTCCGCATTTTTTCCAGGTTGTGTTGAAGCCTTTCTAGCTCGGCGTCTATATTTTCCTCTCGATTGTGTACGCCAGGCTCTGGACTGGCTGGAAACTGCCACATGTTAGTCGGAAAATGTTCCTCCAGCTCTCCTTCGCTAAGATCCTTCACCGCCTCCTCCAGCCTTAACTTTAGAACAGGTTTTAGTCCCGTTGTTGACAGTCCTAACTGCCCTAGCACCTCCTTTAACTGCGCAACCGTAGCATTTTCAACAAATGAATCAACACGTGCCGCGGTCGCCATAATTACATATACGAATAACGTGCAATTTGTTAAAATTTGAGTTCCTTATAATGTTCGCTTTTCCTTCTTTTCCGGATTTACGTGAGTTACTTATAACTCTAACTTAATCAGGAACTACATATAGTTCCACACTTCACCGTAAATGGAACAAGAAAAAAAAATAAAAATACTTTTCGAACTTTGTTTTGTTTAGCACGCGGATAATAATTTTTTATCCCGAACACGCGGATACTTTCTTATTTTTTTATACAAACAGATCCTTTATCCCACTTCTGAAATTTATTGTAGGATATTCCGGCGGCGTAAAATGAAAAACGGATTTAATGCTCTCAAGTTTATTTCAGACTGACTCAATACAATTGTTTTTATAATAAATTATACTCTAACTTAGTCTTAGTAGGCCGAATGCCAATTCTTAATCAGTACAGTAGTTGTACAGTGTACTTATATGCTTTGCACATATCCTACACAATCAATATTTTAAAATATATGACATTAACGGTTGCCAGCGTTGCTGGCACAGTGTCGGGAGCCATTGCAAGTGGCCAGTATTGGGCCGAAGTTATCATCCAGCAGTTTTGCTGTAATCGGCCAGTCATGGGTGGTGTTATTGCGCCATTACTGGCTAACCGGCACCCAGTACTGGTCCATTACTGGGCCAATTGTTAAACCCTACATGGGAAATACGCATTAACTGTAGACTCAATCAATATTTTAAAATAGATGACTTTAACGGTTGCCAGGGTTGTACCAAGCGTGGCCCAATAACATATACCGAGTCTTGGCCGACCTATGACAACCATACTTTGGCCAATCATTGGCTCCGTTGTGAGATCTGGCAAAACCTACATGGGATGTGCCACAAAATCCAATAATGTTTCATGCGGAATTTGTCTCCCAAATCGAATACGCTTTGTCGTCAATACTTGTAGCATGCTTCTAAAACGATTCCATTTAGGCAACTTCAGTTTGGTGCATCATGTCTTTGCAATGTAAATTAATTTTCATATACGCTAGTGTTGACCTTGAAGACTGGTTATCTGACGGACGTATTTTTCGAGAAACGTCATTTTAATAAGAAGTTGGCTAAAGGAAAGCTAAATTGACTCACCCATAACCACTTCCTAATAGCAACGACTTAACGTCTTATGCAATCTAGACGGATGATTCGTTCCCTCTACAGGAACCCTGTCATGAAACCCTTAAGCCGTCACCACACAAAGCCACTTGCCAAAGACTGCACAATTATAGTTATTCATACGCTCGTAGAGTAGTGGAACATGATTTTAGGTTGCTAGCAAGTGTGTTCTGTGTATTTAGAAAATCACTAATGATTAACTTGCAAAAATATGCATTTGTATTCATAATTTTTTGAGAAGGACAAAAACATCGCGATCAATACGCGGTGCTGAAGTAACTTCAGATAATGAAACACAAGATGGAAATATTATTGCGAATCATGCAGGCAGTTGTCCAAGTCGATTCTGGTCTGCAGGGTTTGCCACATAAGGCGGGCCGCACACTTGTGCGACATTTATTGTATTGAGATATATGCCGCAGTGCGGTAATTACTGCAATGCAACAAATATCACATGATCCCATTTGAAAAGCACGGAGAGTGCAGTTACTGCTGCAGATCAGTGCGACCAATTGAAATATTGCGTTGCAACACGAAGGAGATATCGCAAAGAGATAGAAACGTCTTCCTTCAATGCAATATTTACAGCGTGTCGCATTGCGATTTGGAAGTTTGACTTCGTGGGAAGTGTTTTTTGCACAATTAAAAAATGAGTTCAAAAAACATGAAAAGGGAAGATGCAATTTATTTAAAAAATACCAAAATATAGGCACTTCATCTTCACTAGAACTAATTTTGTTAAACTTGCTTATATTTACAGCACCACACCTTGTGGTAAATGTCGCATAAATATGCGGTTTCAAATCTCAATGCAGTAATTACCGCATTGCGGCATTTATCTCAATGCAACAAATGTCGCACAAGTGTGCGGCCCGCCTAAAGCATGAAAGTCAATTTTTGAAGCTATAAAACTGACGAATTAATTTAAGAGATATTTTCAATCAGATGAAGGATGTGTGCCTTGGCAGGACCTTGACGCCTAACTTTTTATTGTAATATTCAAATATATATTTCAATATGCCAATAGGAACATAATAAAGAGTATTTATGTAGTAATTTAAAAAAACTCAACGTCCTCCGGATCACTGCCAGCAGTTGACAACGTTGATTTTGGTACATCAACGTCGCCTAAAAAATTGAACAGCTCAAATACAAATTGTAATTCTTAATTTTCTTTAATTTTTTTTTGAAATGCGTTTTTCTCAGAATCTATGGGTTTTCGTGAAAAGTTTATTTAACAAAAAATGTAGAGGACATTGTTAACCACATTTTATGTCATTGAAGTGACGTCGCCCGACTTAAAGTAGGTAGCGCTAAAGCATCAAAAAAGTGTTTGTTTGCTATTTTCGTTAAAAAAATAGTTTTTTTGCAGTGATGTTAATGAAAAAGCTGTTCGTCACAAAATTAGCTACAACTTTTACTTGAACAATTTTTTTTATAGAAAATGTGTAAAGGAGCAATTCCACGGAGGCAATTTTTAGGCAACATGTAGCATGCGGCATTGACGCATGCTGCACACAGTCTTCCCATGGAAGGAACACGAAGCGACAAAAAACGAGTCGCCTTCCCGCCTGCTACGACTTGATAGCTTTTGCCAGGACGCATGCATCACCTTCGACAAATTTCAACGTGTCGAACAGTGTCGCCGCAGTGTGTCCAACAGTCAGCGGATCGGTGCGGCTTGTATCTTGCGACATGGAATGGGATTCTGAAAAAACAATCTCTTTTATGACGATTACCATAATTCACCGGAAATATGGATTAACAAAATTAGTGATTATAAAGAAGTTAGTATTAAAAATGACAAATTAAGGAAAATTAAGAATTACAATTTGTATTTGAGCTCAACGTCGCCTAAAAAACCTCTCGGTTGACCTTTGACCCGCTGTATCGCGGACATAAAACGACATGGACATGGGTAATTACTAGGACTTTAAATTTGCTACTGGGCATTATCCCAAAAAAATAACATTTTGCGAGTTAATTGCAAAAAACTGCATTCAACCCTCACCAAACGATCATGGCTGAACTTTGACCGGCCATTACTTTGAGCCAAATCAACTTACAGAGCTCAGCTATCATTGCATACAAACGAGCTATTTAACATAAACAAGCTCTCCCTCTTTTTCAAGATGGCGGCTTTTCCCAAGCCACTGCGACCCCACAAACTTGGTTTTATCATTGTCAGATGTACCCGAACCATAGAAATATAAACTAAACACGGAATGGCTGTAAGCCAGATTAAGCGACCACAATTCCTGATGTGTTTGAGTTCACTCGGTAGTAGTGGTAAGGCAGTGCAGGCTAAAATATGCAGAAATAATAAGAGGAAAGTTTTAAAAGCGGAGCGATTAAAATTCCTGGCATAAAATCTATGCCCCCGGATATTGACTTGGCACGCCACCATTCACTCAAGAAGCTACCCCAGACAGTTCGGCAATTTGTGTCCCACTTGTGCACATTATTGCTGTCCTTTTAAACAAGCTACCTTTAGAGTGGTCGCTCACGTACAGGGTTTTTACACGACACAGCCGATCCATGTTAGTTTATATTTCTATGACCCGAACAAATGCCAAAAAAATATTCTGTACCTCTTAAAATGCAATTTCATTTGCTAATTCGACTGGACTAAAAGTATCGTTGACAAGGCGTATTCGATATGAGGAGATAAACTCCGCATGCTACATTATTGAATTTTGTGGCACATAGTCGCACACATGTAATCAGGAAACAGTAGGAAACAATTATCATGCCACATGTCGTTCAGTGTTGCTTCAATGGGATCGCGCCTTAAGATTCAAATATACAAATTTTATGAATTAAATTTTAAGTATTTACGAATTTCAAAAATAAAGGTTTACGTGATTTTACTATCAAAAAACTTGAGCTTTTGTTGATTTTGCATTCAATTTATGTATATTATGCGTCAAATTTATATAAATCTCAAATTTATATAAATTAGATTATTGCAAACTTAATGTAACCTTTCTGTCAACATGACGTTGTTTTTGCGACATTATTGGTTTTTTATATGACTTAAAATAACGATTTTAATGAATTACATATAATAAAATTGAATTTTTTTTTGAAGTGATATAATTGTGGGTTATATTATGTAAACAAAAAAAGTGGCTGTACATTTTATTTCTGTATTTTTTTATTCAACAATCTTATTTTATTGTAAATTATACTTAAGGTTCCGAATCATTTTGTCGTACGTCGGGCCCTCTTGGTTGGTTGGTTGGTTGGTCTGGGGAATTGCTTCTGATTTCTTCGGTAGGTGTTATATTCACCGATTCTGCGTCTCTTTTTTCTCCGTGGTCATCATTGTTGCTGCTTGTCTTCGGTTGCCAGTGAACGACTTGAGAAGGAAAATCCAAGTCAACCGTTAACTACGCTGCGTTGCATCTTTTCGCCTACAGCTCGAAGACGATAAATAGTAGGAAAAAATAGTTTGAATAAAAGTTGTAGCTGATTTTGTGACGAACAACTTTCTCATTTAAATCACTGCAAAAAAAAACTATTTTTTCGTAACGAAAATGACAAAAAACACTTTTTTAATGCTTTAGCGCCACCTAATTTTTGTATTTCAAGTCGGACGACGTCACTTCAATGACATAAAATGTAGTTAACAATGTCCTCTACATTTTTTGTTAAGTAAACTTTTCACGAAAACCCATCGATTCTGAGAAAAACGCATTTCAAAAAATTTTTATTTAATTTTTGATTTTCTCAAAATCAGGGGAGGGGGGACTTCGGGGAGGTAACATTAACTTCATTATATGCCCCCTAACGATTAATCAAGACATATTTCCGTTTGCCATTTTTTGGAGGACTCCCATTTTTCATTACAGATTGACTGAACTACAAGCAGACTGGTTTTTTGTCGCTTCGTGTTCCTTCAATGGAAAGACTGTGTGCGGCATGCGTCAATGCCGCATGCTACATGTTGCCTAAAAGTTGCCTTAGTGGAATTGCGGCTTTAGATATGAGTTTCGTCCTCGTTGAGCAGCAGGCTGTAATTCACTACGTGTATGCTAGTTTATATATAGGGTGTATTAGTGATGAGCAAAAATGGTCTTGTTCTTGCAGTCTTGTCTTGTTCTTGCACATTTAGCAAGACCAAGAACAAGAACAAGACTTAGTTCTGCTCGCAAGAACAAGAACAAGACTAACTGTGCAAGAACAAGACCGAGAGCAAGACTTTAGCAAGAGTCTTGCAAAATTTTCACCTAAATTCATTCTTTTAAAAACAAAAAAATTGAAAATTGATTAGGACTTTCAAGTAATTATGATATAAATATATGTTTGTATTGTATATTTACTTTTTAGTATGATAATTGTAAAAGCAATTATTCACATTTGTACTTAAGTACATAATGACTTTGCAAGCATTGTGCGTCAACCAGATTCACAATCAATATTTCTGCATTTCGAAGCAAAATTTACCGAAATGATTTAGGTAGACGTTTCACACTGTCAAGTCTTTTTTAATCAATTGGGTGCTCTCTTACTTTCCTTCAATTACTGGTGTCTAGGAAATGAGTCCTTCTTCTGTTAAATCTTTCAGGATTTAAAAAGAAAACCATTCAAAACTCTCCTACGTTTCTTTTTTTAATAACCAATTTACAAAAATACATACATATACACCCTTATTCCACACTCCGACGTAATGATATTTTTTCTCCGAATCCCGAATTTGACATTCCGCACTCCGAATCTTTGGTGCAGAATATCAGAATATGTTACGTCGTAGCGTAAAGCTTACGTCGTAGAAGTCTTCCGACGGAGTGTGGAATAAGGGTGATAATACATACTTGATGAGCGAAAATAGCCTAGTCTTGCAGTTTTGTCTTGTCTTGCCTTGGGCTTGCACATTTGGCAAGACCAAGGCCAAGATCAAGACTTAGCTATGTTTGCAAGAACAAGACCAAGACTTAGCTGTGTTTGCAAGAACCAGATCAAGAACAAGACTTAGCTATGCTCGCAAGACCAAGAACAAGACTGACTATATTAGTCTTGTCTTGTTCTTGCGTTTGCTCATCACTAGGGTGTATCATGAGGAGGTTCAAAGCGGCCGGCTGTGGATAGGAAAATAAAAGCCCTAGGATAAAAATTGTCTGGACATTATTCATTTCCAATTTTGCAAAAACAAAATCAGTTAACTACGTATTTTTTGGAGAAAAAGGTGGTTTTAGTATAAATTTAGTGAAAAAAGCCAAAGTTTTGACTTAACGATAGGGTAGAACCTTAATTTTGACAGTTTTAGATAGGTGGGAGTATTCTGCGTACACTGCTACTTTATTCATGAAAATAGGTCATAGGGTTACAAAAATACAGGGTGATTTGTAAAACTCTAAAAACAAATTCAAAACGCCCTAGCTACTAAACCGTTACGATTTCCCCCCCCCCCCCCTACCGATACGACTTTTTGTTCGTATATCCATAACCTATCCGCAGCCGGCCGCGTGGAACCTCCTCATGATACACCCTGTATAACTTATTTTGAATATTTATGCATTCGATTTGTCGCCAAAAAGAACAATTGAATTATTAAATTTAAAACTCATTTGACTTTTATAAACATGCACAAGGTAATCAACACGGGTTGCATCGGTTTATGCAATCAACATCATGAATATATTCCTCAACAAAACCTCGTCTTCGTCATTTTAAACTTTTCCAATTAAAATTTTTTCCTAGATAATAAATTTAACCATTTTTTCTTAACTCGTCCCTGGAAACAATTTATAAAAAAAACAAAATAAAACACAAAAAATTGACTTTTGTGAAACAAGTCTGCAGCCACGAAAGCAAATGCAATGCCAGCCACAAACTATGCTCTTGTTTGAAATTATTGTGAAATAGGAAAGTTTTCGGAAAGTAGCGAGCAAGTGCAACCGAAAAAAAAATACAAACGGGCATCTGGCACAGGAAACTTTAATAAACTATGGTAAACAATTGGAGCTGGAAAACAAGGATTATTGCTTCAGCAACGATGCATCCTAGATGTGAGGATTTTTTATTCTGATAGTTGCTGCTTCGTTAGAGTGGCATTAAGTGAATTATTAATAACTAGTTTTGGATTACATAACTGGCATCCAGTCTAGACTATCGGTTTCTAAATTGCACTTCCACCGTTGAGAGTTTCCTGTATTTTAGTTGACGGTTTTAAACTTTCGAAATTAATTAAATAGTTGAGGGCTATTTTTACGTTACGTAAAGCTGTGCACATACATTATTTTTGTACCAATGATGTTTGCACAGCATAGCCTATCTTTGTTAAGATTTATTATTTAAAAAAGAGTTATAGTTACTACGATACACAACAACATTTGTCACTGCTCAGTAACAATTTTTTACTTCATTGTCAATTTATAAAGTAGCACAAGCAGAAGAGCTTAAGATGTTTTTATTGATTCCAAAGGTGGATTAAAACTAGAAAACATTCGAATATATAGCGTGCTCCACGGAATGCATACATAAGCTTACGTCAAGCGTATAATAATAACAATTTTTGCTAACATTTTCAACAATTTTTGACAGCCCAACAACAACTGCCGCAATTATTAAAATATTAGTAATATGCAATAGTAGTCCGGGGAAATTAGCATTTAAAGGAGACAAAATTCCAAAATGGCTGAAAATTGGACCACAGCTTCCTTGGGACTTTTTAAGAAAACTATTTCGGAATCACAAAAAAACAACATGGCCGCCGGGGATATCACTTTTTGCCAAAAAAATCACTCAAAAACTGTTTTTTTCGAAAAAAAATGTTGATCAGTCAATACGAAACGTTATTGCCTACAAAAAGCCCTCTTGTCATTTTTGCGAAAACCTAACCCTTTCGTGATATCTCCGGCGGCCATGTTTTTTTTGTGTTTCCGAAATTGTTTTCTTAAAAAGTCCCAAGGAAGCTGTGTACCAATTTTCAGCCATTTTGGAATTTAATGTCAGAAAATGATATTGAAAGAGAACGCAAGAAAGAACGTTTTTTTGCAATAGATGGGCATAGTACAATCAAGTTTGAACTAAAATCAGTTTTGCTATATTATTTCCAAAAAGAAAAAAGCTTAAAGGAAGTTAACTGGTCTTGGGTTTTTCAGCCATTTTGGAATTTTGTCTACTTTTGTGCGTTTTTTTTTTGCTAATTTCCCCGGACTATAGATATAATGGAAAGTCTATCGACTGATGCAGGAAGTATAGTGACGAGACTACTGAGGGACTTGTTACAACTACGATTTCAAATTATCAATATTTAGGCCGACAGAATTAATGATTTGAGGTCGATTTTGGAGATGTTTCTTGTCCATCAGATTTTTTTGGATAGAATGATAGGTCTAGGTGTAAATAACAATAAAATCATTGTGCGTACGCACAGTTTTGGCTGGAAGACATTTTTAAATGCACTTTTATGCAAAAAACTGCATTTTTTTGCTATTTTTCGGATTTTTCGATAGTTTAAAAATTAATATTGACTAGAATTTTTTTATTTTGTTATTACATAAACTTTATTGTGGATATAGAATCGTTTTTGACCCTCCAGATGCAATTTTAGCCCTCGATTGCATCCAAAAGTGAATTTTATGCTTGATAGTCTATTCATCATAACACCGTTACAAAAATCGTTCCCGATATGGTTTTTGGGTCGCTGATTACGAAAATCCGGGTCCCGTGGTCCAAGTGGGCGGATAACCACGTCTTGCCAAAAGGCTGGAACACTGGCTGATATAATCGATATTTCACAAGCTTTATATTGACTTCGTTCTCTCTGGGGAATAAATCTTGCGAGTAGAATACAGTAAGCTATGCGATGATGTAACTTTACTGCTTCCATATGGAATCCCAGAATGTAAACATATTCCCCAATTTTCCCCTTGTGTATACACACACATTCCCCATACACAATCTCATAATATGCACCCTATTTTAATAATTGCGCGGCCTATGAAAACCCATTTCTTACATCTGGCGGGGGGTGCAAAATGGTTCTTACACGCTACTGATTACGTAAAATTACGCGGAAAATTGCGAAAACACACCTGCGCGCAGCCCCCCGACTAGTGCCAATGTTTCATACTTTTTGTTAGTAACTAATCTGACTATAGGTCTGTATGTTTGAAAAAACTTTTTACTTTTAGTAAAAAGTTTTTACTTGATAGCTGTTTGTTTTAGATGTCGAGTAAAAACTTTACATTTCCCCTCTTACTATTTTTTACACGAGCTCTTGAGCAGAAGTAAATTCTAGTAAACTCAGATGGCATTGCGTTTTGTTGTGAAATTGTGAAAAATACTACTGTAAACGTTTCGCCTGGAACATTTCGAAAGATTCACTAAATTTTTACTTGACTTTTACTCGAGAGCTGTTTGTTTGAATTCCCCACTTCTTTACTATTTTTTACTTGACAGCAGTTAACGAATTTTTACTGGATTTTTACTTGACTTTCAAACATACAGACCTTATATGTCGTACGTGCTCTTATCTTGCAAAAAAACCGCGGGCTCCCGGACTATTACAGAATTTTTCGGACTGACGTATACTTAATCACATCAATCATACATATATTTGACTAGCTGGAACCCGTTGCGCCACATTTTCGCTTCTCCTTACCATCTCACCAAAAAAACCTTGTTGATTCTGAACCGATTGCTTAAGCCCTAGACAGACATCTGATTTCGATATCATAATAACAAAATCATGATATCGAAATATACTAGGTAGTGACAGACATAATATTATGATATCTTTGACAGTGCTATGTTTGAGAGTAAGAATTTTAATTTTTAATTTGAAACTGAAAGTTTTTGCAAATACATTCGAAGTTACTTTTTTGAAAGTGATTTCGGTTTTATTTAATACAAAATATTTATTTAGATTAAGAATGAACGTTTAAAAGACGTAAGTTGTTAATTGCTCTGCTATACCTGCTGAGAAAACGAAAATTTTATAGATTTATGATATTTCCGCTAGCCAGAAATGGCGCTGCTCTCATTAGAAGGTACACATATCACGTTTA
Source organism: Thereva nobilitata (assembly GCA_963855945.1). Lineage (NCBI taxonomy): Eukaryota > Metazoa > Arthropoda > Insecta > Diptera > Therevidae > Thereva > Thereva nobilitata. The sequence continues at coordinate 57,861,984 of OY979698.1, read as the reverse complement.
TATTAGGAAAGTTGGCTGTGTTTCAATATTACTTTAATATTATGTTGTTGTGTTTCGATATTATGATATAAGGGTGACAAACTAATACAAAAATCATAATATTATAGTTATTGTGATATCGAAATCACATGTCTGTCTAGGGCTTTAAGAGAGCTTCAGAATACACTATGTTCAATGTTTTTCCATTTGTAGCCAGAATGTCAAGCTTTTCCGATTTTCCAACTCTTGAACATCCTACATACAACTGGCCGGGAAATGGCACTTATTTGGCAAACGTCGTCCGCCATATTGGTCCCACAATTTTGAATTTCGTTATTTGCTACCTTAAAAAAACCCAGGTACCGATTTTCATTGGGATCGGAACACAATTTGCAAATTCGTCGGCCATATTGGCGCGGCCTTTTTGAAATCATAACATTTGACCAAAAACTCGTTATTTGCGACCTTATAAACAAACCTTTTCGTGTAATGCGTATTGATTTAATAAAGTAAAATTTTCGATACTAAAAAGAATGTTACTGCTTCCTTTATCAATGGTGATAAGAAATGACTATCGGACGAAACACTTAAATACAGTGATATCCCTGCATGGCAATATTGAAAACAGCAAAAACAAGCCAAACTTTTTGGGTAAAGCCCACCACTAAACAAAAACCAAATGGACCATCGATACATCCTGAATCCCAAGAAAACGAGGTCAAATTGAAGAAACTTATACAAGAGCTTAGGGTAAAAAGTTTTCTTAAGCTGATGAAACCTTAAGATCCCACTAGACCCAAGGGCAGTAACAGCAGTGTGCAGCCATTCATCAGTAGCCGCAGGATCCTCAGTTGCAACAAGAACCATCATCAACAAAAACTAATGAAAGGGAATGCTTATCTTATTAATATTTTCCCCTATAGCTGGAGGATACTAAAAGTTTGACGGCAGTTCCCATCAACACTAAATCTTTGGCAGAAATTTAATGTCAGAAAATGATATTGAAAGAGAACGCAAGAAAGAACGTTTTTTTTGCAATAGATGGGCGTAGTACAATCAACTTTGAACTAAAATCAGTTTTGCTATATTATTTCCTAAAAGAAAAAAGCTTAAAGGAAGTTAACTGGTCTTGGGTTGGTCAAAAATGTTCCAGCTTACTAACTAAGGGTGCGTTCGCGTACAAAGTTGGCAATAAGCGCCTTGTGACTTGCAGCTTGCTCCAAGCGGTTCCAAAAACCTTTGTATTTCACGGTAAACGCTGAAAAAAATTACAGTCATCGAGATGTCTTCTCAAGTGACGATGAGCTATTTTTAATTGAAAATGTAGTGTTGAAACTATTACGAACAAGGCAACGGGTGCATGAAATAAACCTCGAAAGAAGGAGATTAGATGAATACCACCATCTATTTCCTCAATTGAAATCCGATAAAGTTAGATTTTTTCTTATGTGAGAATTGAGTTGAGCACGTTTAATTGCATTCTCTCAAAAGTCAAATGATTATTAACGAAGAACTGGGGAAACTGGCACAAGCAACCAATATATCCGGAAGAGAGCGATTTATTTTATTTTATGAAATTTTAATCTTTTGTCCCAAATGGCTCTTCTTTGAAATATACAACTAATTAATTCTTCGGAATCTACCACTTCTTAATACAAACAAAACGAGATGCAAATAAAAAACGTAGAAATTCACTACTAGACATATGCACATTGGTGTCCACCAGCTAAATAAGCGCTGGAAATAATGTTACAGTTTCACTCATTCTTGTTTGCCGGTCGACACTTGCAACAATGGCTTGCATGTCCGTAAACAATGCAGACTTTTACTCGCGCCTGTAAGCGCTTGTCGGCGATTGTTTGCCTGCAGAAGCGTTTACACATAGCCAAAATGTTCTTGCAAGGAATGAAATTCAATGTGAATTTATAGATAGAGGTAAAACCATAAAAGAAGACACCCGAGTGTCCCATTCGCTCTGGTTGTTTGAAAGCGCAGCTTTTCATTCAAACAACCAGAGGAAATGGAAAGCTCAGCGTCTTCTTTTAAGGTTTTATCTCTACTGCTGTACAGTCAGTTTACACCATTATATGAATATATTCAACTTGCGATTGTGTACATATTTAATTAAATTATTTAATTATTAAACGTTGAACATTTCTCAAGGTGGCACACCACACAGATGTTTCATTTATCATATTCAACCAAAAACATTACACAGAAAAAATATAATTTATGAGACCATCCAAAAAAAATTTCCGAGGAGAACAACATTTTTAATAAAAAACCAAAATGTGTCTGGATGAAAAATTGGATATGATAAGAAGGAATACGTTTGGAGTATCGCACAAATCGTCCATAAAAACTCCCATTTCCGAAAGGCAGTTTCTGTGCAAGATCGGCACTTTAAAATACTTTGCATTAATCAGAGCAGGTTCGCCCAAACCTTAAGGGCCTTCGCACACGAGTCGACTGATTTTAGCCCAGTTGTCAGAGACTTTGACCTCGCACAAAATGTGATCTCGCTGAAAATTGGAACTTAGGTACTTTTTTGGGTGTAGAAAACGATAAAAAATCTTTGCTGCGGTAAAGTGTATGCTAAGTTCACAATTTCGAAAACAAACTCGAAAATTTGGTTTTTGCTTTATATATCGAAAAATAAAAAAAAATCGAAAAACTAACAGCGCCACGTGAAAGAGCGGAAAATTTTACTAAAGTTTACATTATAACTTATTTTAAAAAAAATTGTTTTATTATTATAAAAAAATTATTAAAAATAAGAAGAAAATTCGAAAAATCTAAGCGCGCCAAAAAGCTGAATTAAAATATTCTAGCGAGGCTTTCGGGGAAAAACTAAAGTATCCTTGCCTAAAATGTACGCAAAAATAAAAATAAAAAAAGCATTTTCAAGAGGACACTCTAAGCTTTCTAAAAAAGCCATTGGTTTTTAATTTTTTGTTTTTTTTTTCATAGAAAATTTAACCGGAAGTTATAATTTGTAAAATTCTCACTCATGTTTAAAAAATTGAAGATATATATTAATAGAGGCGTACCAAAAAAAATCCTTGTACATTCATCATCATTTTGAGGTAAAAATAATTAAAATGATAAACATTGTCTCTGTTTAATAAAATTTATGTTATTCATTTTTTCTTACAGCATTCATTCGACGCGATTTTTATCTTCCGTGAATTTCTGTGAACTTTTCGGATAGTGAATATATAGCAAGAGGGTTTACAAACCCAGATTGCAATGTAAACCCAATTCGGAAACCGAGTGACATAATGAATTCCTATTGTTCCAGTCTGGAAGAACTTAACTTGTTATACCCAAACGTAAACTGGCTGTTATTAGGGGATTATAATTTACCAAAAGTGGAGTGGTTAAACGGAACTTGGGCTAGTTATCCTGTGGATACAGGGTTGACCAACCTTAATCTAAAGAAGTCGTTAAATATACTTGCTGAGTCTATTAGTCTATTAAATTTATATCAAAAGAACTCAGTTATAAACCAAAATAATGTTATACTTGATTTGGTTTTTTCGGATATATCAAACATTATGATAAAAGAAAATGAAGACTCGATTTTGCCTATTGACACTCACCATCCACCGCTATTTATTGAGAGTGAATTTTTTGTCGAAACACTAGAGCTAGATTACAATGATTGGAAGTATGATTTTGAGAAGTAGAAATCAGTTAAATTATAATTATAAACTAAATGATGTGATGTAGATAAAGTAAGCGAAATGAGAGACCTTGGAGTGATCTTTGATAGCAAAATGAATTTCGATGCGCACAGAAACTATTTTGTAAACAAAGCCTCACAAATGTTAGGTTTTTTGAAAAGATCATCAGCAGAGTTTAAGTCTCCAACTACTCTGAGAACATTGTATTTATTATTAGTTAGACCTAAACTGATGTACGCGTCACCGATATGGTACCCAACAGCTCAAATTCATATTAAGCAAATCGAAACAGTTCAGCACAAATTTTTCAGAATATTAGCGCCACGAGCAGGTTTACCTGACCCTTATATTGATCACACTTACACAAATTTATCAATATGTTCTCATATTCCTTCTCTTGCTTCTCTTAGAGTCTCATGTGATTTGAAATTTTTATACAAAGTAGTAAATGGTATCACTGATTGTGTGATGCTTCGAAATGAATTATGTTATATGGTACCACGAAGAAATATGAGATCAAATCAAATTTTTTATTTAGAGTTTTTTAAATCAGATTATACCAAAAATAATGTCTTGACTAGAGTATGCGCATTTGTCAATCAAACGAATTTAGATTTGAGATTTGTAAATTGGCGGGAAGTATATCACGTCATTGATAATTTGATATTGAAATATGAATAATTGTGAGCTATTTTCTTGATGTGATTCGAATTTAAGTTACCTTTGTAATTAAAATGTGGACGTAATGTTGTAATGTGAACGTATGTTTCTAAAATAAATAAAATAAAATAAATAAAAAAGAAATATAGTGAATTTTGTAAATGTATCGCCGGAATTTATTCGATAAAATTGCGCGAATAAAGTTCGTCTCTTGTTTCAAAATAGTTTTCATTAGCTTTCAGAACTTCTTGATCGATAGAAAGTGAACTTTTGTGTATAAAGTTCCTAACGAAAAATTCGCGAATAAATTGCAGATATAAACCCCGCCTAAGGCTGCGGTCACGTCTCGCGCTTGTAAGAGTGTAAGCTTGGTTGCGCATGTACGATTGTAAATCAAAAACATGGAAACTTAGTAGAACGATCGCGTTCAACGATTGAAGCGTTTAGGTGTGTGCGCCTGTTTAAGCCTGTAAGCTGGTAGATCAAATTCATTTGATTTTCAGTCGCACATGCGATAACAAAGTGACACTGTTTAAAGAATAATATTGCATAATATTGATAATTATAAACAATGGACGTGGAAATTATGATAGCTGAAGTAAGGAAAAGATGTGAAAAACAAGGACTATAAAAATAGAGTAGTCTTAAAAAAAGGATGGAAAGAAATACCATCAGATACATTGAAGACTGATGGTAAGTTTTATTTTTAACTAATAGCTGCAGTGATTGGATTTTTAAGATTAGTCTGTTGTTTTTCTATAATTGGATGTATTTCATTTAAATATAATGGAAAGTAGCAGGAGTCATTCTATAATACTCATAAAAGTTTTCGTCGTCTTTCTTCAAATAGCCAAATAACTGGTGAAACTCACCAAACTTACAACGGTTACGAAAAATAGGATGGACAGAATATCTTTTATTTTTTATAAAAAATACTTTCGCCCTAAAATAACTATTTTCTGCACAAAACAGTTCTCTCCTTGAAAGAGCCATAATTGAAAGTAATGTACCAAATACTTAATACCTGTACCAAACGCAACTAGCTACACCCTAACAAGCGTGAGATCTGACCACAGAAAGCGTAAACGCTTACTAGGTTGAACAAGCGCAACAAGCTTACACTCTTACAAGCGCGAGACGTGATCGTCGCCTAAGAGCGGGTCTGGCAGTGAACAAGTGTAGATAATGTTATTTGATATGATTGAAGCTAATATCGAATAACGATAGCGCCATTCCATTGTGATAAATAGTGTTGAAACAATTTAAAAACAATGTGGCTGGTGTTATAGGGCTTAACCTTCTGGAAAAATGCAAAAAATAATAAAGAATTTTATGTAAAACTTGTTTTGTAAACTTTCAGTTGTTTGTAACTCCAGAGCTCGATGGTAACAAAAGAGTATCTTAACGACACCATATCAAGGACGATAACCCTGAAAGAAGAGGAAATAAGAGAATTAAAGGAAATTAACAAAACGGAACAGAAGAGAAAAGAAGAAGTGAATATCCCAAGAGAAGCATATGTCGCAAGAGAACGGAATATCTCATTCGCGGACATCCAAAACGCCTTACCGGAATTTAGCGGTGAAGACGATTACGGCGTAGATCAATGGACGGAAGAAATAGAAAACACAGCAGAGTTGTTGGGTTGGAGTGACCTCAAAAAACTCGCAAAAACAGTCGCCAGTTCTCAAAGGCACTGCCAAACTAGCAACGCGAACTCAAATAGATTTGACCAGTTGGGACGCCCTTAAACGTTTTCTAAAAGAGGAATTTAGTGAGAAATGTTGTAGCGCAGATATTCATCGACGACTAATGAATAGAAAGCAAAACAAAGGTGAACATGTTCAACTTTTGCTCCAAATGCGAGAACGAAATGCGGCAAGAGGCAATATTGATGAAGAGACGCTGACAAAGTATGTCATAGACGGGATACAAGACTCCCAACACAACAAAATTCTTCTCTATGGTGCAAAGAATATTAAAGAATTCAAAATGAAAATAGAGAACTATAAAGAATACAGAAGTCATTTAACTTCAACACCAAAATTAGCCGAACGCCGAACAAAGTAAAAACTATTAATCTGGTTCAGTTGTGGCGGTAAAGGACATAAAGGTTTAGACTGCAAAGAAAAAAGAGAGGCCCAAAGTGTTTTAAATGTTCAGAGTTCGGACATAAAGCTCCAGAATGTCGGCAAAATATATCGGTTTACTGCACTGATTCTCATAAAATAAAAGATTACAACCAGGACGTGCTAGTGAACGGTTGGTCCATGAAAAGACTAGATACCGGAAGCGAAGTAACAGCTATAAGAGAAACATAATATAGACGAACAGGTTCGTCAGAATTGTGTGGTCCTTCAGTATCTATCAAAGGGTTGTCATCAGTAAGCGTCAGTACATTGGGATATTTTGCCAGAAGAATGCATGCAAGCCACATTGATAATAGGAATAGACGTTTTTGATCGAGTAGAGATACGAGTTAGCGAACGAAGAATGCAGGTGAAACGAATCGACAATGAGTTCGCTGAAAGCTATAATATAACAGAAGACTCTGAGGATGTCAAGTTGGAAATGTGGCATACTAAAGCGCAATAATGAAATTGATAAAGAATTATTCACCCAAAGAAGATGTTAAGTCAACAGTAGAAATGAACATGGAATTAAAGAGCGACATACATATTTATCAACCACCTCGACGCTTAGCACCAATGGAAAAAAAGATAGTAGAAGATCAAATAAATGAATGGCTAAAAAATCTATCATAAGACCGAACGAATCAGACTACGCAAGCCCCCTCGTGTTACTAAACAAAAAAGACGGTTCCAAACGATTATGCGTAGACTACAGGAGATTAAATAAAAAAGTAGTCAGAGGCAGATATCCTCTTCCTAATCTTGAAGATCAAATAGTTAAGTTACAGAAGGCGAGAGTATTTACCACCTTAAAACGGGAAATTGAATTTTTCCACGTGAGCGTCGCTGAGAAATCAAGGAAATTCATCTCTTTGGTTACGCCCACAGGCAAGTACGAATTTCTGCCAGTACCTTTTGGGCTGTGTACCTCACCGGGCGTGTTCCAGAAATACATTAACCAGGTGTTTAAAGAATTACTAAATGCTGAAATCTTACTGCTCTATATGGACGATGTCTGATCTTGGCAAAGAATGAAGAAGAAAATAGGCAACGACTGAAGAGAGTCCAGAGAGAACCCAGGAGAACGGCCTTAGAGTTAATTTGAAAAAAAGGCAATTCCTTTGTCGTACCATTGAGTACTTAGGATACAAAATATCCGCAGCCACTATTGAATCATCGGATTTAAAAACAAGAGCGGTGCTCAAATTTCCAGAGCCCAAGTCGGTTAAAGGTATTAAAAGTTTCCTAGGGCTAACAAATTATTTTAGAAAATTGATAGAGGTATACGCAGTAGGGTGGAGCGAAACAATGTTTTTTTTTGATTTTCGATTATAGCCCGGGAGCCAGCGCCAGTAAAAATGTGCCGATTTCATCGTCAATGAAAGTATATCTGGGTCTTCAATTTGTTTGTGCTTATCACAGAAACTGACCACTTACATCGCACCTCGAGACCTTTTGTTGTCAGGAGGGTTGACAACATGTAATAAACAATAGAAAAAAAACCTCATATCATCGTCGTTCATATTTTGAGGGGTTGTCAACTGACATCAGACGTTGTCAAATAACGACCACTTACATTTGTTTGGCGGGACAATCAACCAATTACAAGCGCGCAAACGTGCAAAATTTTTTTCAAAAATTGACTCATTTCATCGTTGCTCAAATTTTACATGGTTACAGAGGACCATATTGCACATGTAAAAATACTGTGCTTACAATCGATTCGCGGGACAAGCCTACTTAATAGTAGAATAGTAGAATAGTACCAAGTAAATACGAGTACAAAAGAGCAGAAAAGGAACACGGCTAATGAATGCGTAAAATGCTTTTTAAGCATGACACAAAATACAATGACAACATATATTGACACAAAATCCATTGTAAAACGTTTATTAATCATAGATTTAATGAACTTAATATTAGTTTTTGACAATGAAACTTATAACACTATTGTTATACCCGGGACAGACCGCGATCTTAATGGCATTTGCTAAAGGGACATTAGGCGCCTAATGTGCATTAAAAAAGATGGTGACAGACACCATCTGCATGACATTAAGGCATTTTGATTAACATATGTTTTTTGACAGTGAAAACTTTTAAATTCTAAAAATGCAATAAATATAGAAGTAATGAACAACAACAACAAAAAATACCCAATATATACTGAACCACTTTTTTTAAAAAAAAAGTTTTGCATTAAGCAGACAAAAAATGTATAATATTGAACATGAACGTTAAACATTTGCATGGTTCGCCATATATCAGAAAATGAAAAACTAAGAGAACCGTTGTAACAAACTTGATTAACTTGCTAAACATCAAAATATATTAATGATTTAGGGTTGATGTTGATCATCAAAAATTGGATATTAACTAAGAACTCAGGGCGACACACACTCCATTATTAGCGTTAATTGAGAGTTTAAGAGCGCTGTCTGTCCTGGATATTACTCTAAAGCTCTAATCTACCAATTATCATCCCTTTCATAGGAAGAATCTGGATCGTACTCGGAATCTTCATCGCTACTTGCCATGTGCAATCCGTTGTAATCGTCGGATGGCGTTGGTGAATCTGAAAAGAAACTTTTGATTAACGTTTCGTAATTCTCTGAAGTCCGGCAGACAGAAAACTCGCGTTTTCTACCGGTGATGGATAAAATATCGTGTGCAACTCGAATGTTTACTATTATTGTAATTGTTATTGTGTACCTGGCAAAGTTTCGCCGTGTGGAGTTTTTTCTTCACCCTCTGTCTCGAGTACAATGTCTTTGACGAAGTTTGGCAACTGGTCGCCCTGAAACCATTTGAAGTCCAATTTGTCCCCGTTTTTTTGCCATCCACAGTCCTCTGGCACCAGATCCGTGATGTTTTGTGCGTAGGAGTTGCTCCGCATTTTTCCGATATAAGTGGATCTTAGGGTGCGCTGAACGAGTTCCGATTTGCATGGAGGAAGGCTCGATCCATCGAAGTTTTTAACATTGATGTTGAGAGTTTGCTCGTTTTCTTTGCATTTGTAGGTCTTTAAAAACGTTTCTACACGCACCTTATTTACTTCCTTTGTTTTTTCCCATCCGTACAAATGACAAACATATTTCTCTACAATCGACAATATCGCGGCATAGTCGCAATCGCAAAGCTCCCAAGTATTCTTTGTTGCTCCGCAAAATATTTAACGGTTTCGCTTTCCCTTTCCTGTACAAAGCAGGATTGAAGTCGCATCCTGTGAAGGCATGAAACGCTGGAAGTGCCGAACATAACTTTGGACCTAATTTCTCGTACATTTCAGTTACGTTGGGGCCGTTCCATGAAAATTCGACCAAAAAAAGAAAATTTTGGACACGACCTTCTCCGATTTCCATCTTATTTGGTACATTTGGAGTATTAGTGACCAGTATTACGTAGGTGCAATATTTTGGCAAAATCTTGGGTAGTTTCATAATTTCACTCACATTTCGAAATTTGCATAATACAGGTGATATATACATCATTTTGAAGAAAAACCTTCAAGCTATTAAATAAAAATCCCAAAAAGGACATTCGACGAAAACAGGATTCAAAGGACATCTTAAGTATCCTTTATCCTTGGGGATCTCAAAAAGCCAACGAGGGATTTTCTCCAAATTTTTATATGTTTTGACTGGCAACACTAAAGATAAGTTGCCTGAGTCTCATGCTCGGATCGAAGACCGCTCGAGCTGGAGAATTTTTTAAAGCATGCCCTGTCAAACGTAGTGGCGTGTGTGAATCGGACGAACACGTAAATATTTTGACCCGGACCAAGAGTACCTCCCTCCACCCGTTTTCGAGGATGCTGAACACGATGGCGTTGTTAGAATTTCTGTTTGGGGTTGCGCAACCCCCCAAAACAGCCAAAAATCACCCCCAAGAGGCGTTAAACGCAATTTACACGATTCCCCTGTAAAAATAACACTTTCTCCCCGTTTTCGAGGGTACAGGGCATGATGGTGGCGTTTGATATCGCTTCCGATCCCCAGCAACTCCTCCAACGGCCAATACTCTCCCCCAAAAGGGGTGATTTTTTTGTACTAGCGCCAAAATATATTTCCCCACGTTTTCGAGGATTCCGAGCACGGTGCTGGCGCATAAATTATTTTAAACCCCTCCAATCCTTTCCCGTAAATGAAACAAAAGGAGACGCGATGATTATTGAGCATTGCAGGGGTTGGAGGGGTTTAAAAAAATGTATCCACCACCGTGCTGAGCTGATATTACAAAAAAAATCCACCCCTTTTAGGGGATAGTATTGGCCGGTGTAGGAGTTGGCGGGGGTCGGAAGCGATATCCAACACCACCATCATGCTCTGTACCCTCGACAACGGGGCGAAACTGTTTTTTACAGGGAAATCGTGGAAAGTGCGTTAAAACTAGGACGAGACTTGTCTCGAAATCGTCTCGTCTCGTCTCGATTTTCGAGACGAGATCGAGACGAGACCTCCAGATTAAAAATCGATACGAGACCTAGACTACCATTCGAGATCTCGCGAGACATCTCGAGGTCTCGAAATCAAATCGTTATTTTGAAATTCCAGATCTACTGTAAGTAGAATGAATAAACTCCTGATTTCTTTACAATTAATTTAAAGAAAAAGGGAAAAAAGTTTTTAAGAAACGCTTTTATTTAGCTTAAATGAATCAATATAATTATATAATTTAGCGCTTGTAAAGTGGACTAAAAGGAAAAAATAAAATCTCAAAACGGGAATAAAGTAATTTGAATTATAATAATCTGTCTATTTCAACTCTCACTTGTTCTAAAAGTCACAAAATCTAAAAGAATCACCCAGAAAACATTTGAACATCAAAATCGAAAAGGAGTCACACATTCGTTAAATACTATAAAAGCGTGGGGCGCTCATCTCAATTACATCATGAAAATAATATAAAATCTTTTAATTTATTAATTATATGTTACAAGCATTTAGAAAATTTGAGTCGAGAGCGTTACTCCTCGCAAGGTGCTTCTTCACAATGTAGCGTTAACAGATGGCCGTGGAAGGGGGAGGGGTAAATCCATTTCAAAAATATATTACATAGTACCATCACTAATTGTACTCATATAGTTAAAGTACAAAATTAATCTGAAAATTCTATTTAATGTAGCATAAGTGGTCAGCGGGGGTGGGTGGGGTGAATCAACCCAAAAACACCACTACGTTGTATTGTCACCGGAGTTACATATGTGTACCAAGTTTCATAATTTTTGATAAATTAGAAGTACAGAAAATTTTAGTTGCACTTGCAAGATTTGATGCCAAGACTCCCAAGCTAAATAAAAGCATTTAAAAATAGCCTTTCTACAGGTACTGAAGTTGCCATGATACTAAATATATTTCTGGCTATCTTTGATAATGTCGGGTAAGATTTTTCGTGATCTTGCCACCACTGCAAAATATCGGCCTGGCAGTCAACCCTATATAATTAACTTTCTATTCATTGATCCCCTCTAACCCGCCCTGGTGCCACTGCAAAAGGTAGATTTACGTGTCTGCGTCTGTGAAGTGACTAGCATGGAAATATATATTTGTATACAATTTCATTAATATGGCACATATTGATATTTCTCGAAATACAGAAGACTGAACAATTTGTATTATTGACAGTGAAATTCGAGACTTTTCGAGACGAGAATAGACTTTTCGAGACGAGACGAGACCTGCAAATACCCATTTTTTCGAGACCGAGACGAGACTCTCGTCTCGTCTCGTGTGCAGCACTAGTTTAAACCCTCTTGGGGGTGGTTTTTGGCCGTTTTGGGGGGTTGCGCAACCCCAAACAGAAATTCTAACAACGCCATCGTGTTCAGCATCCTCGAAAACGGGTGGAGGGAGGTACTCTTGGCAGTGGCGGACTAAGGGTGGGGCGGAAGGGGCGGTCCGCCCCGGGCCTCTGGTTCCTGGGGGCCTCCAAATGTCTACAAGTTCCCTTGATCAAATCCTAAAAAAGGCTTTTAAAAAATGGTCAGTGCCTACCTAAGTGGTACTTTGGAGTCGGAGGTCCCGTACAATGTTCCCGTAGACACAAATAAGTACAGCATGTAATTATTAAAATGGGTCTTTACTGAATCGTTACCCTGTACATCGTGAATATGTACTTCATTACTTCTTGACCATTTTCATCTCGCTTGCATCATGCAAGAGGAGTTTTTGTAAACTTAAGCCTAGTGTCCACTATAGAGTTTTTTGGGTAGAGCTAGAGAAAACTCTCGCGTAGAGATGCGTAGAGAAGTGTATACACCCTCTAGAGCTCTACATATGCTCTCTACACCCACTCTACGCGCTCTGCTAAAAAACCCTATAGTGTATACGCATTTTTTTTGTGTTTGGTAGAGCTCTACATCTGCTCTACGCTCTAACAAGCATGTTTGATAGAGTTTTTCTCTCTACAGTATTCATTCTTATTTGCGTTTCGACTGCGCTTCGAATTGTTGTACATTGGGATCTACGCGCTCTGATAAAAAACCCTATAGTGTATACGCAATTTTTTTGTGTTTGGTAGAGCTCTACATCTGCTCTACGCTCTAACAAGCATGTTTGATAGAGTTTTTCTCTCTACAGTATTCAATCTTATTTGCGTTTCGACTGCGCTTCGAATTGTTGTACATTGGGATCGGCGTGTTAAATAACAACGAAATTCGAATACGCAGGAAATTTTGGTATGAGCTCTTCCGTGAGCTCATTCCATAATTCTCGATACATTCCAGCGTTTTGTTTTTTTTCGCAATCCAATCTTGCTCAGAACATTTCCTTTCCTTCTTTTCCCTTCTTTTGGGGAAAACTCATTTTATTATTTTTTTGATTTCTATTAATTTCCTTTAAATTTTTTACACAATATACATATGTACGCACGCATCTCTGAATAACTGAGAAATGAAATGACATGCAAAAGTTGATGGCCGCAGTTGCGCGCCCTACCATACGACTCTACAGTAGAGAAAAACGCATCTGCAGAGTACTCAGTCTGTAGAGGTCGTGGTAGATCTATACTCAAAATTTCTCTAGAGTGGAGTGGCAGAGAAGCGCTGTAGTGTACATACTACACGTAGAGCTCTACACTCTACGCTCTACACTGTACCGAAAAAAACTCTATAATGGGCACTTGGCTTTAGTACGACTTTCGGAATCGATGGGTAATTAAATGCTTTTCCTACTGGGAAATAAACATATACACACACTTGTCCATACAAATGGCAACTGAATAAAAGGCTTCTAAAATTACATCGACTTCTTAGACTGAGGGCCTCATTCAGCTTTGCCGCCCCGGTCCTCTGACGGGCTTAGTCCGCCACTGACTCTTGGTCCGTCTCAAAATATTTACGTGTTCGTCCGATTCACACACGCCACTACGTTTGACAGGGTATGCTTTAAAAAATTCTCCCGCTCGAGCGGTCTTCGATCCCAGCATGAGACTCAAACAACTTATCTTTAGTGTTGCCAGTCAAAACATATAAAAATTTGGAGAAAATCCCTCGTTGGCTTTTTGAGATCCCCAAGAATAAAGGATACTTAAGATGTCCTTTGAATCCTTTTTTCGTCGAATGTCCTTTTTGGGATTTTTATTTAATAGCTTGAAGGTTTTTCTTCAAAATGATGTATATATCACCGCGCTAGGATAATATTTGCACTTTGTACGATTTTTTAAAGGAACTTGTATTATGCAAATTTCGAAATGTTTAAATACCGTTATTTATGAAACTACCCAACATTTTGCCAAAATATTGCACCTACGTAATACTATTCACTAGTACTCCAAATGTACGAAATATGAAGGAAATCGGAGAAGGTCGTGTCCAAGCCATTGGTCGAATTTTCATGGAATGGCGGCCCGTTGATGAATCTTTCATTATTTTTGACGCCAACGTGAAACCAGCCATACTATTGAACCATCGGATTTAAAAACAAGAGCGGTGCTCAAATTTCCAGAGCCCAAGTCGGTTAAAGGTATTAAAAGTTTCCTAGGGTTAACAAATTATTTTAGAAAATTTATGGAGGGATACGCAGTAGGGTGGAGCGAAAAAATGTTTTTTTTTGAATTTCGATTAGTATAGTGCGGAAAAGTTGCTACATGATGTGAGTGTAAAAAGTGTAAAATTATATAAAAATCAAATTAGGTCTTGAGGTGCCCCAACGCTCTCGAAAGGTGGAAGAATTGTATGATATAGGAAAATTATTTTTTTTTGATTTTCGATTTGAAATAATGTGGAAATGTTGCTACATGATGTAAGCATAAAAAGTGTAAAATTATATGAAAATCAAGTTATATCTTGCGGGTGCCCCAACGAATTCACATTTTTAACTTTTTCTCAAATTTCAATGTCGTTGAAAGTCGGTCATCTAGTAGCCATCAAAAGAACGCAATTCGGCCCCACCCTGTAGATAGCGCCAAAGTTTCTGGACCCGTACAAAGTCATTGGCGGAGGACAACACGAACGGTATGCAGTTCGAAAGATTGGCGAGCATGAAGGCGCTAATGCCTCTAGTCCAGCGCAGACAACATGAAGCCGTGGGCTAGTTCCGAGTCTAGCTCAGATGAGGAGTCCAGCTCTGAATTCACAGAAGCGACATGTTAGGATGTAGAAATCCTAAGAAGACTAGGAGTAACCAGACCAAAGAAGATAAAAAGGACTTAAGACGATATTAGAAGACCAGAAAGAACCAAAGAAGATGAAAGAAGACTTAAGACGCTTTGGAAGACAGGAGGAACAACCCAGCTAGCACAAATTAGTAGCAATGGAGTTAATCTAACAAGTAAAAAAGTCGCAAGATAATGTATGTAATGCGACTGTAGCTCCATTGCGACTGAAAAAGCAGATTTTTAACGTTTATTTTGTAACAACTTTGATCGCAATGAGGAGATAAAGTTGCACGTAACAAGATGAAACATAATTTGCACATCCGGAAAAGTTACTGTTCTTTTAATCGAACAAATGTAATATGTATGTAGTTGTAGCAAAAAAGAACAAAAAAGTTTAAGTGATGTATTTTAAAAGTCAGAGCCATAATGGAATGAACTGAAAAGACAAAACATTACTCACTATGTACATTGTACACATACTTTAAAATTGAAGACGAAATAGAACGACGAAAAATATGGCTTTTTGACAAATTTTTTTCCAAATTCCTTGTAACTTAATAAAAACCTTCCTGCAGCGTTTTGAACATTTAGTTGTAACAGTTACTTGATAAGGACATACAGCAACTTTAGTTACATTAGGGTTGCTAACATGTTATTCTATTTGTGACAGTTACAATATAATAACATTTTGAGATGTGCTACTAAACGAAATGTTTTAATAACTTTAATTTAATTTTAATGTGACATCTTTTTTTGCATCTTTTATGGAACCTTTTTACAACAAGTGCATTTTTCGTAACAAAATTAAAACTGTAGTGTAACTGAACGGGATGATTTGTTGCAAAATGCTAATTCGAAACAATAATATAACCTATATGTGACTAAATTTGTTTAAAACAACTGGATTACAACCCAATTGTAACATATTTTTGTTACAAATTTAAATCTGTCCCAGCTGGGAAAGAAGAAAGTGTATACATTTGCGAATAGAACCGAATGGAAGTGTAAAACGAGTTTACATTTATATATGAATAAGTTTATTACCCTCAGTGGAAAGTGGAAGGTTACACTTTTTTTGCTCCACTTTTTGACATATATACATTCAAGTGGAAATCATGTTTACATTTATACATTAAATGGAAAGTGTAAAGGGAAGTTATATACTTTTCCCGCATATCTGGAATTCGTAAGGAAAATGTCGTCGTATGAAGAAGTTCTAGCAGATACAACTGCAATGGTAATTATTTTACGTAGACGAAGTAAACGGAGAGACAAAGTGATTAAAAGGACATGCTGGGTTCGTGAGTGGATTAAAAAACGGAAAAGTCTTGGAATTGTTAAAAATCTAGTGCGAGAGCTCGAATTAGGCGATGAAGCTAGTTATATAGAAACTTTGTACAAAAGACGGCTTCGTATTTCTAGTTTTTACTCAATGATGTTAGTCCTCTTACAGGAAAAAACACGTTTATGAGAAAAGCTATTCCGGAAAAAGAACGGATGTCTTTAAAACCGCGATTCCTTGCAACAGGTGATTATTTGTTACTGCCATTTATTCGAACAAAATCAAACAAAGAAATTACACAGTCAGGCTTTCACATAAATGGTTAAACCTGTTTACATTAACTTCTGAGCTCCTCTGACGAAGGGGCCATTACTTCCTTATTTGTCAACAGATTTTTTGAAATTTGGCTTGTTGGAAAGGTTTATTAAATATCTATTAATATTTTGAGGGTCAGGGTTGGTTAATATATTTCAGGGCTGGGTAAACGGGACAAAAGGCAAGAAAAGCACGTTTCAAAACTTTGACCGCCAAGGGTCAAAATATTAATAGATATTTAAAAAACCTTTCCAACAAGCCAAATTTCATAAAAATCGGTTGACAAATAAGGAAGTTATGGCCAAAAAACCAAACATTTTATTATCTAATAGATATTAAAATGTGTGGTTTTCTATAGTATAAATGGCTATAACTTCCTTATTTGCCAACCGTTTTATTTGAAATTTGGCTTGTTGAAAAGGTTTATAAAATATGTATTGATATTTAGAGGGTCAGGGTTGGGTAATATATTTCTGGGGTGGGTAAAAGGTAAAAAATGCAAAAAAATAATATTTTTCGAAACTTTGACCGCCCGCCGTGAGTGACCTCTAAATAACTTCGGATTTTCCTCAAACTTCACATTTCCCCGTTTTTCATCTATTCCAATATTTTGAGGGGGCGAATTGCAAAAAAATCGAAAAAGTTAAATATAAGGGCCACCCTATTCTATACCTATACTAAAAATATACAAAAAGTTTGAGAATAAATCTAAACAAAAACAGTAGTTCAACAATAAAAAAAGGTCGCAAATTCTATGTTAATTTAATATCCGGACAAGGTTAACAAACTATTATTTAATATAGGGTGTCCCGTCACAACTTCTCAAACGGTTAGTAGACAAAAAATGATCCACGATCCACATTAGAATGTTGTTTTTGGCGAAAAAATGTAGTTTAATGATTTAGAATAAAAAGTTAATGAAACCATGATCTATTTCCAGGAGTAGGGTATCTTTGTTATCGTAAGGAATGCGGCTTTCATTTAGTTAATAAAAACAATAGTGTATGATGGGGAAAAAACAGAAATAAAATTTCTTATTTATAAAAAAATGTGAAAAGTTCCGCATATATTTCCCCCTAATTCAAAAAGTAGGTCGTTTCTTAAAAAATACCAGGAACTCTCCAACACTTGGTTTTTTTGCTGTTTACCATTCAAAAATAAATATCACTCACTGATCTGGTTTTAGTATTTTGAAACACTGAAGACAGGACTATTTGAGAGGACCCATCAAAATAGTTGAGGCCACAGTAATTGCACAGGGTACAGTGTTTTAAGTTTTACATAAAAAACTAGTTGGGACCCGGCGCGCCTATGCTGCACCCATAAGCCAATAGTAGTAATCAGGTGATATGAATTTTAATATACAGTAGGAGAGTTTGAAAAAGGCAATTTTTTGGTATTTTTGATTCCAAATAACAAAATGTGAAACTATTAGGGATCTGAAATTTTGCTGCACCCAAGGTTTAAACATTTAAAATCAATCCAAACCTTCAAAATTCAACTCTTCTTAACCATTAACGAAAAACCAACTATTCCTATAAAAGTTGGAGTCATCACATTCAAAATACATTTATTTGAACTATGATCAAAATTGCCTGTGTATTCTGTTAAAACCATGAACGTTAAAAGATTTAAAATTAATGCAAATAGCAGCATCCAGCATTCGAGGGCCATTTTCTATAGCTTTATTTAATTTAAATCTAGAAGTCTTCAATAACAAAATTTTTCGAGAACAACAAAATTAAATTGAAAAATGGAACAAATATTTTATAGTTGGAAAAAGCAATGCCAAAAAACCAACTTTTATTCTCTCTTATATTGCGAAATTGTGTTCGTCAAAACATGTGAAATTAATGCAAATATTGAAAATCATACTATTCGCAATATCTAAGGAAAGAGCCAATGCTTATTTCTGTAAAATTTGGAGACATTAGATTCAATACGCTCTCATAT
This sequence comes from Thereva nobilitata, assembly GCA_963855945.1. NCBI lineage: Eukaryota > Metazoa > Arthropoda > Insecta > Diptera > Therevidae > Thereva > Thereva nobilitata. The sequence goes on along the minus strand of OY979698.1, from coordinate 57,843,382 downwards.
TAAGTGTGACCAAAATTACCTATGTATGTATTCTTTTGCAAAACTTGCTGTTAAACTATGTTTTTGGTTTTGTTTTCCGGCGCGTAAATAAACAAAGATGATGCCTTTCCGACTCAAGGGCGGATCCACCGTTGTGGGCACAATGGGCATGCCCACAACCCTAATAGGCTTTTGACGTCACACTTTCACGGTCTATTGAGATTGATAGGCTGATGATATTATATCCTATCCCTTAATAAAATAAAAAAATATGCTTCAGACCACACTTTAGAAGTACAACTTTTTTACCCAACAACTGCCACAATTATTAAAATATTAATCAGCTAGCAATATGCAATTGATATAGGAGGTCTGTTGGATATATAGTACGGTTTCAGAAAAGTAGGGCCAACGACAGATGCAGGAAGAATAGTGACGAGCCTACCGAGGGACTTGATACAAGTACAATTTCAGAATATCAATATTTATGAATTCCTATTTAAATTAAAACCTAAAAACGAAGCAAAGGTTTTAGGATAACTGAAATATTTTCGATTGAAACTGGTCTAAAAATCGTGAGGTTCCTTATGTCGTGGTTCTTTTGTCAATATTGGGTCTGTTTAGACCCTTCGCTTCCAAGAACGTTCTTCATGAACTTTGTGGGTGAAGGGAGAAGTGGGGTGGTACCTCTCATCATCCCCACTTTCCCCTTCATCCACAAAGTTCGAACCTAGTATCTAATCAAAAAATAATATTGAAATCGCCACTCAAAATCATGGGGATTTCGTTGAAGTTTTGACCTAGTAAAATTGAACCTTCAGAAGTTAAGATTGTCAGGTATGAATTCCGGCAGAATGAAATCGGCAGAAGAGTACTTTCGGAAATCAATTTACATACCTTTATTAGATTCCGTTATTAATGATTTACCGCAGAGATTGTCTCCGGAAGTATAGATGTTTTCAAAAGAAGAAAATAGATTGTCGACAGTACAAAGGGCTTTCCCTCTAATCTTCCACATAAAAAAAAACTCCGTGACACAAAAAATTTGAACAGTTTTGCGCACCTCGTTGCCAAGTTTTATAAATTTTGTTCTATCATTTCCCTTCTTTTCATTTAAAAAGACAACAAATGCAGCAAAAACTCAACAAAATAATTTGGGAAGGGATGTGCCATAACCTTCTATATTTACAAGCCATTAACAAGGAAAATATTGAGAGCGAATTTCCGCTCAATCGGACTACAGCTCGGTGCAGTCACGTTATGTTGTTAGTGTAATTTGGAGAATTTGGGAGAATTTGGTAGTCCGATTCTCTCAATATCTATTCTTGTTTATGGCTTGTAAATATAGAAGGTTATGGATGCGCGCATGCCGAATGAATAAAGTTAAGTTATCTTTATATGTATTGAGCAGAGCTCAACCAAGTAAATCTATTCATAATAATAAGTATAATTTTACTATAATTATGCGAAATATTTCTGATCTCTAAATTTAAAATAATTTAAAAACAATCCTGAATAATTTTTTTTAAATATACATGAGCGTTTTCATTCATAAGATGAAACTTCTCCGCAGCCGCAAGCAACACAATCTCCCCAGGCAGAAGCGCGCATGCGACTGACGAAAAACGTCACAATCCTAGTATCAAAGTATTAAAAACACAAATTTCGTATTTTTTAATTGAAATTGCTACAAATTATTTCTGTAGCAAATATGTAAAATACAAAGAAGAAAATTTATCTCAAGCTTTTAAACATTTTTAAGAGCTTTTTACCCCAACATGCGCTAAATGTCACGGAGTTTGAAAAGATGGGCCAAGTCATTAATGCACGTTGCGCGAGCAAATGACTTCTTCAGCAATTGGAAGTCTGTAGCTGAATAAGTCATTTGCTCGCGCAACGTGCATTATTGACTTGGCCCGATCTATACTCGACCTGTTTCAGTTTGGAGTTTTTCTACCTATACCAAATGTTAGTGTCAGCGACTGGAATATCGATATCGAAAAAGTTAAAAAAGTTTTCCAGATGTACCTACCGGCTATTCATTAACGATAATGAATCAACTGTTATAAATGAATACCGACTCTGGATGGCCAAATGGAAAAGAGAATGTGAAAAAAATTTCGCTATACCAGAGGTGGTAGCTTATCTCATTGAAGCGACCAAAATTTGTACCCTAACATAAAAATTTTCTTACAAATACTGGCAACTTTCCCGGTCAGCGTAGCTACCGCAGAGAGATCGTTTTCTACTCTGTGAAGCGTAAAATCTTGGTTTCGTGCCTCAATGGCACAGGAAAGATTGTCCGGGCTCTCCTAAATATACACAAAGATGTGAACCTGAATATCGATGAAATTACCAACGCTTCCGCGAAAAAGAAACGTAAGCTTGAATTTGTAATTTAAGTAAGCACCTAAATAAAATTATTTAATGTAAAATGTATACTAGCGTTTAATTTAATTTGATATCCATTAAAGCTGTAAAAATTTCATCAAAATCGGTTCAGTAGTTTAGAGTCTAAATGTGACATTGTGATGTGTAAACAAACACTCATTTACTTTTGTAATTTTCGTGAGCGAACAAACTAACATTTTACAGGGTAATTAATTTACCTACTAGTGTTTGCCCACGTGGAATTATACACTGTACAAAATCTTGGTCAGGGCGTCATATATTTTGTAAACATCTCCTTTGTAGGAATGAACTATATCGATCATGAGCGAGTTCATACTCCGACTCGCACTTGTCCGATTTTCGGGTGGCTGTGCCCACAACCTTTTTTGAGGGCTGGATCCGCCCCTGTTCCGACTCGCTGCACCCAACCTTAAGATATTTAATATTAATCCAAATCTTCAAAATTCAACTCTTCAACAAATATTTATAACCATTAACGAAAAACCAATTATTCCTACAAAACTTCGAGAGTTTGGATATTGGTTTGTTTGTCTAATTCTGCGAAGTATGTCTTCAGTCATGCCGTTCTTGTATTTTTCCCACAAAACCGATAGTTCTGTTGGGTATCATATATTTGACCATTGACTGTTGGTAAAAATTCGAAAGACGTTGGTCCTGGAACATTCAGCAACAACAAACGCAAAGAGAAACATTCACGTTGTTTCGGATGTACTGTGTAAAGTCGTCCCAATGTCTTTGCTTTCAATACGCGTGCGATAGTTGGATGTGGTTCGCCTTGTCTAAGTGGCTTCCATTTTTTACCTGATTTGTTCCATGTATAATAGCGAGGGACGTCGGTATATAACAATGTTGTTGCGAATGTCCGAAAATATCAGGTTTTTGTCACAGTGTGAAAAATTCAGTAAGTGTAGTTTTTGGTGGCTGGAAAGCTCGTTGGAGAGCATTTTCTTCAGTGATATATACACGTTGACCGTTTTCAAGATGTACTGCAATCTGAGGAATTTTTTGCATTATGTATTTATACATTACATTTTTGCATTACATTTATATATTTTCTTATTAACACTTTATTTAATCGCACCAATTAAAAGCTTTTACGCATTTGTCGGTGGAAGTATATAAAGAACAATGGATGCTGGTATTTTACAGGTTTCCCAATGTTCACAAATATTTTTATTTTGCATATAAATTATACGTTTCTTAACTGTTGTGTTTTTGTATAGTATACAGTCCATAGTACATAGTATATAGTACACAGTACACTGTAACTGTACACACTGTACATACTGTACACACTGTACATACTGTACACACTGTACACTCAGTACACTCAATGCACTAAATCATACTTTGTCCCTCGTAAATATCAGAGTGCTTTTTTAAAGCTAACGGTTTTTATATGTACATGACAGTTAAAATTAAATATTTTTTCGCCCCGCCAACTTAAATATAATCAGTGAAACATTCAAATTCTCTATATTTCGAGAACAGTTTCACTTATCTGGACCAAAACTATCCTATCTCTCAATCCGGAACCAACCCTACACATTCCCAAATTTTTATTTAAATCTGTGGGGCGGTTTCGGAGATCAGCGTGTACAAACATTGTGACACGTAGTTTTTATATATTAAGATAGAATGTGAAAAACATCTTTCTCTCATATTTCTCTAGTATACTCCAGAGACAAAGGAGCACTAGAAAGAGTTCATTTCTAACGGAGATCAGACAAAAAACAAAATCGGCCGACAAGGTCATGTCCTTGGTTTTTTTGGAATTCGCGCCAAACATCCGCAACGATAACTTGGCAAAAGTACAAACTATAAAGTATTAAGTACAAACAAAAAAACTCACTTGCATCAAGACAATGCTCTTTCGATGGCAACAATTATGGAATTGTAGTTCCAATTATACAACATGAGCATCATAAGCCAGGGACTTTATTTATTTACAAACTTGAGAAAATAGCTCGGTGGGATTCGCATCTAACGGGGAGGTCATCGCCCAAAACAGATGCCTATTTTGAGGACCTTCCGAGATCCTACTTTTCGGACGAATTAAAAAAGCCAAAACGAATCTATTTAAAATAAATTATTTTGTATTGCAATTAAAATTAAATTTTCATTGTAAATATTCACAGAATCTAGAGGCAATAATTGCTACTGTCAATAATTAAAATACCTTAAATAAGTGAACGTGTTCACCAGCACGTTTGAATCCGTTATTCAACTGAAATCGTGTCGTGAAAAAACGTAATTATAGTGGCACGATACAAAAAACCACTCGTTTATTTTCACGGCGCTACAAATTGAAAGGCAAACACTTTAGCCTTTAACATAGACCGCGCCTGAAAATTTTCCACTTTTTTAAACTTCGCAAGTAGTTGTCGAAAAATTAAACTAAATGAGCTTTATCATAGCGCCACGCTTTATTACACACAAGTACATATAAGCATATACCCTGGTTCCACGACAAGGACAACATTTTTAACATATTAAAGAAATCGATTAGTTGATTTCACCACATAAGTCGGGTAATCAAAAAGCCATTGAAAATATTCACATCGCATAAAAAATCAATTGAATGCCTCAATAACTTCGAACAACTCTAATGAAACCGCTCTTGAACATGGTACATGGTGTAATTCTCGAAAACAACTCATAATAGTCTCGAAAGAAGCTTGTGAACAAGTCGTTCAATGCCATTCCCTATGCGTATGATTACCTTTCTATTGTTATTATACTACATACATTCAGGCAGTCGATTCGGTTGAAGGATGCAGGGAAATCCCGACGAGCTTAGAAGTCCACAAAATCCTCACAAATTGGCGTTTCTTTATTTTATTTGATACAATTTCCCAACAGGATTTACGTACTTCATTGCGTATTGTACGGCGCCAATAGCTCAATAGAGCACAATTCGTACCTACTTAACACGGACCAAAATAGGCGAAAGCACTGCAACGGTAGACGATATGTGTCTACTGAAGTAGGGCAAATTGATAGCCACAATTGAGGTGAAACCTTCCGAACCAGATAAGGAATGGAAAAGGCACATCAAGCAAATGGCGATAATTTTCGTAAACATGAAATGTAGACAAGATAAGAGCCTCCACGTGGTGAATTAAAAGTAATTATAAGGTGTCGAATTTTTTGTAGCACCGAGTGACCAATCCGATATCAATTCCTTCTACCAGGATTACAGGGATTGAGTTTCGGAGTGGGCAGAAGCTGTCTGCACAGCGTGTTAGGATTTGTGAGCTTTTATTCCTCTTCCCTTTTCTCTAGAGCCATCAATTTAATCCTCAGAAACGTGGGGACATTATATGACCCCTAAACTTTTATTATTCCAATCGCCAGGAATTCGAAAAACTCATTATCACAGTAGGATAGTGGCATACATACAAATACTCGTGGCTAATTTATGGGCCGATTTCGTAAATAGCTCCCTTAAGTATCCTCCTTTGATATATTAATGCAACTAAGCTAGCAAAAGACCAACGAATTATCACTTGTCTATAATATCTGTTTTCGTACAAATACCGTCGATGTTAAAGTGTAGTATAATAAATGTTCTTCCTGCTTTCAATCAAATAGACACACTAAATTATTTCGGGTATCGCGCATTTTATTCAATTTCAAGCGAAAACTTATTGCGAAAAAGTTTCCCTTGTTTGTTTGTTGCTGGTGTTTATTTTTCGCATTTGTTTGAGCATAATCAGAAGAAATATGGGAAAATTTGGTAATTGAAAGATGTCACGATATACCCCCATTAGCATGTACCTAATATACAACGAATTCCAATTACAAACAGAAAAAAACTTGATTATCGGAAAATTGAATGAAATTATATCAGATAAAGCCATAACCGAAATAAAAGGAAAAATATAGCAATTCACATGTTAACTGTGATTCATTTAAATTAATAAAAGGTTCCAAATAATGATTTTATTATATAATAATTTCGAGCCTAATTGCCTTCATTAATAATTGTTTCTCTACAAAATTACATTAATTCGCAACTTTTACTCTTGGGACAAAAATAGCTGTTGGCTATTTTTAGGCGATTTAGTTAACGACTATGTGCGAACTTGTTTCGTTCCTTAATAATGCTGAAAAAGAGTACCAAGTGATGGATGGTTTCATATAATATCTTCTTCTTAAAGGGCCTCCTGAAATTCTTCCAGTTGCTTTTTATGCAGCAGTTATATGCTGAGGAATTATTCTTTGTACAACTTGGCCGTCATACGGTTCAAGTAATGGTGTAATGTCTAGTAGTAAGCTTGATTTGAAGGACAGCAGAGAATAAGAGAGAGAAGCAGTCGGGGTGTGCCGGAGTAGATGTCGATGAACCAGGAGTTGGATGGCGTTGTTCTATTATAAAATAACTTTGTCACTGGGTGTGCGCAAAAGGGACTGCAGTGTGTGTGGGAGTGATCCGAGCGAGCTAGAATATGTGGCCATCAACGTCCAGAAACTAAAATCTCAATCCAGTTCCTTAGAACTAAGTCGATACCAATAGCTTTAAGTTTAAGCAACAGAGTGGGTGCCATGCTCTTTCGAAAGATTAGTAGATATCTAGGGCAATTAGAGCAGACTCACCAAAATGCTGTGGTTGAGATGTTCTGGTAGGCACACGAGAAGGTCGCCAGTAGATCCTTTTTGTCTGAATCCGTACTGCCTTTGGTTATATTGACGATTTTCCATAACCTTTTTATTGATTAGTGGCTCCATTATTTTGAAGAGAATAGAAGTACCTAGTTTCCAAGAGTCGGACAGAATGGAGAATTGTGGTAGCGTAAAAAGTTTGCGCAGATGCACATTTCTTGAGCACCATAATGGTGGGACCACACTACGCGGACTTGGGTCGTACGCGCTTTTGCCTTTTTTTTCATATAGAGTTTTATGACTTTTTTACGACTTTTTTACGACTTTGTCCATGGTAAAGGCCGTGCGGCAAAACTACGCGGACAAAAGGCTGTGCTTAAAAAGGTACATTGTACGTCCACATAATGGTGTGGCCACACTACGCGGTCTTGGGTCGTACGCGCTTTTGCCTTTTTTTTTCATATAGAGTTTTATGACTTTTTTACGACTTTTTTACGACTTTGTCCATGGTAAAGGCCGTGCGGCCAAACAACGCGGACAAAAGGCTGTGGTTAAAAAGGTACATTGTGCGTCCACACACTATGAGCTTTTCAAAAGCGCGTACGCCGTTTCAAATGAGAATTGATTTTTTCTCACTCATGACTCAGAAAATTAAAAGATCACGCGCGCTTTTGGCTGGCCGTACGACCAAAAGCGCGTGGATTCTAAGTCCGCGTAGTGAGGACGGGCCTTAATATGAGCTTTTCAAAAGCGCGTACGACGTTCCAAATGGGAATTGATTTTTCTCACTCATGATTCAGAAAATTAAAAGATCACGCGCGCTTTTGTCTGGCCGTACGGCCAAAAGCGCATGGGATCTAAGTCCGCGTATTGAGGACGGGCCTTAATGGTATTATGATACTGGCTAGTTCTTAAGCTAGCGCAAGTGCCCGAATTGTCAAGCATGTGTAAAATAGACAGCAAATAGGGAGAGAAAGGAAGCTATAGTAGCTGTTGGAAATTTCGGTCAGTTTGACAGTTTAAAATACAATATTTTGAATTTCTTTTAATGGCACAAATTATGTGGAGTGACGAAGGGATTCATTTTCTTATAAATGAAGTAAAAAAAATTTATTTGGTTGGGACGCACCTAATTTCTCATACAAAAATACTTTTTTTTATTACTGCTTTTCTGACAATGAAAATTAATGCAATTGATGTCATCATCAGATTGTCATTAGCAAGAACTAATAATTTTTATTTTTCATTCACCATCATATTTTATTTAAAAAAAAGATATCCTTTGATACAAATTCACAGGCACGAACATTTCAAACCAAACCAAATAAATGTCAAAATACCCCGTAAAATCCAAAACTGTCAAAAAATTGGTCAATTTTTCTAGCTTTTCGTGAGCTTTTCCACTGTTCCAATTCCAAGATCCACTTAACTGTCCGAAAATTTATGCTTTCGGTCACTTGTTGACATTAGTGCGGAGCTCTTCTTGTGCACAGAATTTCTGTATGTAATAATATTTGTTTCTTTCTAAGTAGCTAGCTAGGTGCAAAACTAGTATGAAAACAAGCCAGTGTCATGATACCATAAGGGGTAATAGTCAGGGCCAGTGGATTTATTGACGTTAAGCTTTTTGAAATACCTTCTGTACATTTCGTGAGTTGCATGTGTTTGTAGCTACGGCAACAGACGTTGAAGGGGATGCCCAACTTGGCAGCGTGGTCTCCTATGGGCCAATGTTCCGTGATGATTGCCGTGATTCGGGCAGCCGGGATCTGTTTAGGAGGCCCATTGTTATTTCTTTGTTATAAGTCGGCCAAGTCGCCCTAGAAGTAGTGGCGGTCTCCAGTGCTCTCCACTTTTGGCTAGCTAGCAGCAGGTTTTTGACTCGGCCTATTGGCTGCCGACCATCTCGGTCTCCGAGCCCCGGAAAGAGACTCCCTGCTTGGCTACTTAGTCGGCTTTTTGATTCCCATCTATGTTCCTATGACCGGGAACCCAGACGAGAGTCACGTTATGGTTTTTACCTAGCCTATCATTACTAAATTCAGAGCTTTTAAAGAGGTTTGGCTGTCTATGAAAATTCCGATACTATATCCTTGTGTAAGTTCTGAGTTCATTATCTGGCAGGCCTTTAGGATCGCAAGCACTTCAGCTTGAAAGACACATACGTACAGCTTACACAGGTAGGTTCCAGGACAGTGAACTGTTAGTGGTCTTTAGATAAACCCCTGCTCCGACGACCTCTGACGGCTTGGAGCTGTCGGTGAATATTCCACCCGTATGACTTCGTAAGAATTCGCATTGTCATTTCGGAAACACAAATCCTAGTCAGTGATTAAAAAAAGCGAATAAAACCCAACCTGTTGGCTTTAACATAGTGGCAGACACTTTTTTCAGGCTAGTTCGAGTTCGAGTAGGCAAGGGGTGAGTCAACTTCGACGGATAGAAGAGGTTTCAGGCTACGAGGAGTCAGCAGAGTTTGAAGAGCGTGTCGATGAACCTTGGCTTAAAACTCTTGGATGTTGTAAGAATTAAGAAATACTGACTGCGTAAGATTGTTCTTACGAAATCGTTGTCTGTAGAGTGCGCGAAAAGGGAGCATGTATTTGGGAACCTTAGGTTGATTGCCCGACACATTCCCATACAACAAAATAAAATTTCAAACAAATCTTAAAAAATAGTCACCATTTGGCGGCACTATAGCCTCACGTCACAAGTAGGGTCGGCTCGTCGGGTAAGTCGTAAATTGGTAAGATTCTGGATGCACCACCTAAATTCGTGAACCACCACTTACCTGTTCGTGAGCGCCTCCCTCAGGGCGGACGCAGAGTACCTATGGAGAATGGAGGGTTCCCGAAGAAAAAATTGCAGATGCCGCAATACGAGAGTGGGTTTAAGTATTTACAAGGGAGGCACAAAAAAACCCGTCCTGGTACCAGTGCGTTGATTTTACAGGTATGACACTTCAAAGCACGTGTTGTTGAGCCCTCGCTGACCTCGGCGTCTTATTGCAGATATTGCATTAAGGGATTGAAAATTAATAACAATTTTTTTAAGGAAACTCATTTATTAACAATTAAATTTGCACTTCGGTACAAGTAAAACTTTGCTACGTTAAAATTATTACTATATGATTTACGAATTAAACCAACCGACGCGACGGCGCAACGAGAGCTGATTTTTCCAAATCACTTTTCGTTGTTCGTTACTCTGCGGCTCGCACGATCAGGAAAATTAACCCTTGCTCAGCGCTTTTGGGGAGAAAAAGTAGATAAGAAAAATGATTGCTCGGCGGCAATGCATTTACGCGTGAAAGGAAATGGTAATTTAAGAGTTTTACTTTGTTGCAAATAAATGATGACATTGATATTAATTTGAATTTACTTTGTTGAATGAAAGAAGATCTTTGATAAAAAAATGATAATGTTATTTGTTTAGGGAATTTTCCTGGTCGTGAGGGTCGCTCACAATAGAGCCGTTATACAATTTACATTGTATAAAGGTTTTTTTTTAAAGGGTTGTAAACCCCTTTACAACAGTGTTATTAAATTTAGCTAAGCATTGAATAGGTAACCGAACATTGTTACTCTTTCGTTCAAATCAGAAATATACATCATTAACAACTAACAATAAACATTACCTTAAAAATCAGTATGAAGAAAAATATCCAAATTTTTGTATGAAACAATTATTAAACAACTCAAAGGGTGTTAGATAGTGCAACGGAAGCAGGTAAGGGGGGAGGGGTGTACTAACCGTATTGTAATTAATTTTGTAGGATTCCGGGTTGATTTTATGAGGTAGTTGATGATTTGGTTACGAACTTTTACTAATTGTCCATTTTCTAAAAAATGGGAGAAAACCGTGGCGACAAAAGTTTAATCTCACCTTGGGAACTTTTTTCAAAATGAAGCAAGGGAAGATAAGAAAAATAAGAGAAACAATAATTTTAACTTTAAATTTAATTTTTTAATATTTGGTATGGCCTCCTTGGTTTTAGAATAAATTTATAAATTCAATTTCCTCTCTACAACTTTTGAATTAAATCTAGTGAAATTTTACCCCACGCTGTCCTTATTGCAATCTCCAGTTCAGTGGTGGTCCCATATTGTTTTCCAGAGTTGTAGACTCTCCTCGCACGGTTCGCTGGAAGCAAGAATGAGTTTGACAAAAATGTCGACAACATCTGTTATGGGGAAATGGTTCCTTTAAATGACGATTGGCTTTATTGTAATAAATTTAATGTATTACAAACAAAATTAAAACATATATGATGTATGTTATACATTTAATAGTACCTTCTTATTAAATTATAATAAATCGTGATATGAAAAATACTTGATTTTTGCACAATATTTGAGTAAACAAAATAAAAAATAAAGTAAAAATTGAATAACAAAAAATCAATAAAAAATTGAGTTACTCGTTACTGAATTTTAATAAACCATGTCTATTTTGTAATTAAAACATAGCAATAAAACATAAAAAAATGATAGATTTTTATAATACAGTTAAAAAATAATTTATATATGAGGAGCTGGGGAACAAAACCGGACTTGTCCACGATAACGGTTTTTTTTTAAATTTTTTTTTTACTCTCTAAGCCCACCTCTATAGACCCCTGAAATATTTCCATCCAAAAGTGTTGCAAACCCACAAAAAAAAATTTTTAAAAATACTGATTTGGTTCATAAGTGGACTTGTCCTGTTAAAAAATGAAAAAATTCAAAGGAATTTGTTTCATAACTAGACTTGTCCATGACGGTTTTGAATCAAAACCGGAGATGTCCCATACATATCCATCGTTGCGAAACAAAACCGGACTTGTCCATTCAAAAAAAATTCAAAAAAAATAGAAAACATGAATTTTTGTGCCCAAAAATTAGGCTATTGATTATTTATACAATAAGCTATAATTATATTCAAACGCAAAAATTTTAACTAATGTGCAACTATCGAATTCAGTATTTTTGCTCTAGTGTAAAAATCAATTTTTGGGACAAGTCCGGTTTTGTTCCCCAGCTCCTCATATGTGTTGAAGTGAAAGTAGCTACAGCTTTTTTTAACTGATCTAAATACAATTGATCGTCAGTAAAGTTAACTTTATACCTATCCCAATATTTCAAAAATTCCCTGAGAATTGATTCGCCCGCTTGCTCTGACCAAACACCTAAGCTTTCATTACTTTCGAAAAAATGTATACAATATTCTATATGTTGCAAAGTTATATGAACCTTTAGAGTTACTGATACTTCTTCTAGAGCTATATATAATTCTTTTCCAGTTCTTCTATATATTTTTTCAAGTCAGAACCAGCAACCTTTTTAGTAGAAAAGGAGCAGTTGACAAGTTTATTCCTATCATACAACTGATCTCCTTCTAACAAAAGTTTCCTGCAAGCGTTACCCTCGAAAACATTATTATAATAGTTCTTGGATATAAGGTTTAATTTTGTTGACCAGATTAATGCTTTTTTACAGCCTACAAGATGAACAAGTCCATCCCAGAACAAGTGATTCACAAACCCTTGCATTATGTGAAGTTCTGGAATAACGCATTTTTCCAGTACAAATAGCTCATCTGCTTCGTCAAAAAGTGGAAGATTAATTGTGCTGTTATAATCGTTGGCATTATTTTTATTACTTCCACCCATAGATGAAAAATTATTATAGTCGTGTCTTAAGTCCTATTGTTGTTGTTCCATAAGGTAGTTGAATAAAAGAACCAAGTTTTTTATTAACTATTTGTTTATAATCTTAGGGGTATTGTTAAACACTAAATTATGATACACTTGTTATTATTTAAGATTATGATCTCGGATATATATACACTGTAAAAAATTTCTGTGGTAATTTTACAAAAAAATACTGGAAGTTTTATTCACAAGCAGTTTTGTAAATTTACAATATATATATGATTAGGAATATTCCTTATCTACTTTCGATTTTTACCAACTGTGTAGTAAATATAAATTATTAGTGGGATGTAAAAATACAATCAGTATTGGAGCTTTTTCTTCATAGTTTTGTAAATTTCCAAAACTCTTGTTGCAACTTTTTACCAGGGAGAGACGAAAAGGGAAAAACCTAAAGCTGAAGATTACCGCCCTGTGCCAATGTGGTTGGCCCTGCCTGAAATATTTTCAAGCGCCAAATTTTATTCTTAGTTAATGCCCACTCCCTATACATAAAAAATTAGCATTTTGCTCACAATGCTTTGTTAAGCATGTACGTGAGGCAATGCCTAACAAAATTTCTTGGCTGTTACAAGAACTGCCCAGACCCTGACAAAGTCAAAGGTCTGGCCTTAACTTAAAAGCAATAGGGTTTTTATGCTTAGTATTCCATTGTTACCTGTGAATTATATCCACGAGAGGAAAAATTTAAACCTTACATTCCAATAACCAATTTGTAATTTTACTGAAAATTTACGAAATTACGCCTCTTACTGTAAAATTACATTATAAAGTGTATAAAGTATAAAGATTTTTTTACTACATAACATTGATAAATATACTAAGAAATATTGTAGTTTCCCTACATAAACGATTTAGAAAAATACACAACGTTGTGTAAAATATACGTCACATCCATGTAATCAACATTTACGTTATGCAGTATTGGAGATTTCCAATTTCATTATGTGAAGTTACAAAATTTATAGTAAAATTACAATAATTTTATAGTAAATTAGTATTTCATATCGCGATTTGTAATTTTATTGTGCATTTGTACTGTGAATTTACATTTTTTTTACAGTGTATATATATATTTATACTATACAAGTACAATATTATTATATATCTATTAATCGATTAAATTTGCACGATGTAGGGAGCCGTAGCGTCACGAGAACCTGTCAAGATCGGGGGATGCCGGAAAATTGGCTCGGTCACTAGGGACGATAGGGACGGAACGGAAAGCGGCTAGATCACTGAACTTTGGGTTCGGTGATCGAGGAAATGTTCCGATTGATCGTGTTAACCATTTCGGAATATGTTGTGTGACTTTGCGTAAAACTTAGTAATTAAGTTTGTACGCGGTCACCACAGTCCCCGAAAGTTTTTAAACGAAAAATATCGTCACTATTTTCATTTTCTTCGTCTTTGGAATCAGAGTTATCATCATTATTTATTATACTGCTTTTTTTTAAAAAAAGTCTAGCCTATTTTATAAATTTTGAAGTGATACGAAACAGTATGGGCATGGGTAACTTGAAGTGGCTGTTTGTTGGCCGTTCACCATGAGCAGAACTTATCTGAGACAAATTTAAAAGATATGCTATTAAGATTGATAATTTGAAATAAAATCTTAATGTTATCATATGTCTATTTTATTTGCGGAACGATGCACAGCCTATGAACACTACCCAATTTTGCTTTATGCGCAGAACTTCCTCCTTCAGAGTACAGTGTTATTTTTTTCTAGAAGTATTATTGTCAGGATCACTATCTTCATCGTTCTCGTTCTCTGCTAATATGCTCATACAAATCTTAAAAAATCCTTGACCACCATCAGCCATTACCTTAATTTTAATATTTCCGATCTGATTTCTTTCTTTTAAAACTATGTCTAGTAGTTTTTCGGCATTTGCGTAAACGACAGGCCTTTCAACTTTTTCATTTACATTTTCACAATCGAAACAATTTGTTGGCTTCGTAAAAGTTTTCGAAAGTCAACGATTTTTTAGAAATATGATTTATATAATTTGTAGGTACTGACTTTCTTCCAACAGCAGTTCTTAATAGATTGGTCAATTTTTTCATATGGTTATTTGATGCCTACACATTGACTTGGAAATTGTCTAACAACTCTTCAGTAAATATTCCTTTGTTTTGGATGGTTGAATTGAAAGACACAGTAGCCTTTGGACCATAAGTACTTAAGTTTAAATGATTGTCCTGTTTTTTGTTTAAAGCCCTTTGTTCATTATTTTTCATATCATGAATTTTTCTTTTCAATAAGGTTGTAATTAATTGATCTTGCTTTCTTTCAGGGATTTTCATCGCGAATTTGAAAATATTTTTCTCAATTTTTTTTTCTCAATCACTCGAATGTCTCTTACGTTTTCCAACTTCTTGATATAACACTTTTTACACACACTCACAGAACTGTCAGATATATTAGTTATATTATCTAGTTCTGTAGCTGATTTATTTTAGAAGCACCGTAAAGCCCAGTAGAAGCATCTATAGTATGTACCGTTGAATTCCGAACACATTCTCTGCCTTTTTTTTATTTTTATACGTAATGATTTAATTTGATCTAGCTGCCAAGCAGATAAAACAATTACAATCACCAATATGAGAAGTTTTCTATCGTCATAGTTAGGCATTTTTTGCAAGGGTCTTGTCAAATTATTTTTTTCTCGGCAGAGTATGACGACAGGTTCCACAAATACTTACTGGAAATCGTCAGATATATTAAATCTAGTATTTATATACTTTTTTATTAGTGTCTCAAGATTCGCATGTATTAAAAAGTGGTTTTGTTTTTTATTGCCAAAGAGCTGTTTTAGACGGTGCGCTCCAGCGCTTGTGCCTCAGGAACGTTTGGTGATGAAGGGAGTAGTGGGAATGAAGAGAGGTACCACCCCACTATTCCCTTTATCCACAAAGTTCGTGAGGCACATGCGCTGGAGCGCACCGTTTATACCGGCTCAAAGACAATCTTTCTTCCACAAGGTGCGCATACTTTAACTCTATTATTCTCGTGAGTACTATTAGTAGTCATTATGAGTTAGCAGTTTAGCACTATAACAAAAAGTAATTTGGTCTAACTCACAAAAATATTCATTGAAGACTGAGAAAATTGCTTCTGCTTTCAAATATCTAACTGTCGTTTTTCCAAGAATTTAGGAGTGCGTAATTATTTTTTGTTTATTTATTTACCAACAGGACAGCCAAAAATGTCATTTGGTTATTGTCATTGTCATTTGGTTATTCGATCAAATCTGATTTGCGGTTTGATTTGTTGGAATCCTGACTTGATAAGGAACCATTTCCCCATAGAAGATGTTGTCGACATTTTTGTCAAACTCATTCTTGCTTCCAGTGCTCGTGAGCCAGCCCCATAGATTTTCTATAATGTTGAGGTCTGGAGACATCGATGGCGACTCCAGTTGCACCACGTTATTGGCCTAAACCACTCCCGAACCGCCTAGCGGTGTGAACTGCTGCATTGTCTTGTTGGAGAATCCATGGTTAACCTTTCATTAATTCTTCCAAGACCGGCTTAACCTCTTCCAACATGTCCCGGTGCCGTACTCCTGTCTGGGTTCCATCGATGAATTTGAGCTTCACTTTCCCGCTGGCACGCATACTCATTTGGGTAGCAAATGCAAGTTCATCCAGTCTTTACGCTGCGTCACAAAAACAACAGCTTACACACATACCTCAATGGGGTGCCAGTACCCCAGGCAGAATCTGCAAAATATCTTGGTATCCATTTAGATTCAAGACTAAACTGGAAATATCACGTGAGAGAAAAAACTGAACAGATTCGACCAAAAGAAACGTCAAATGTACTGGCTAATTGGACATCACTCCAAAATGAACCTGTATTGTAAAAGACTAATCTACCACTCTATGTTCATGCCGATATGGTTGTATGGTGTGCAGCTATAGTACGGGGTTGCACTCATAAATCTAATCGAGACGGAATTCAACGAAGCCAAAACAAATCCCTTCGAATGATCACCAACGCTTACCGCTATGTGACTAATAAAGAAATACACAATGATTTGGAAATAAAATGGATAAAGGATGTCATCCGCAAATATGCCACTAAACACGAGAAGAGACTTCTTGCCCACATCAACGTTGAGGCTATACAATTATTGGATACTACCAACGAAATAAGATGGCTCAAACGATTAAAACCACTCGAACTAACTGTATAACAATCCGATGAATACTATATCTACAGGGAACTGGACACTGGTGCAGAAATCCCATACAAGTTATGCTTATTATTATTATTATTATTATTATTATTTATTTATTAGGTAGAGTACACAAGATTACAATCTTTTAAAGTACATAACATTACACGGTAAATAATCCAAAATTCTTACAGCTAACTTAAGATAAGGGAGCGAAGAGGTGAAAAGAAGTAAGAGAAAAATAAGAAAATTCGAGAGAGGTAGGTAAAGAAGGAGAGTAGAGTAATAGTATAGGAGAGAGTACTAGAGTGAAACAGGAAGAGAGGATAGAAAAATAGATGCCTGTTTTCTGAAAGTCGTGGCTGTGCTGATTTTTTGGATGGATAAAGGAAGTCTATTCCAAAGTATAATCGCATGCACAAAGAAGGAACGACTTCCAACCAAGGAACGATGAAAAGGGATAAGTAAATTTAATGACCTCAATAACTGCATCGGGACAAGGAAGTCAGAGAGGTAGCAAGGACGTTTAGAGTAAAATATTTTATGTAGGAGAGCTAGTGTCATGACATTAAGAAAATGAAAGAGCCCACATCCCAGTAATGAATTTTGAAAGTCTGACACATGATCAAATCTACGGAGGTGGAAAACAAATCTCAGACAATCATTGAATGCGACCCTGAGTCGTTGTTGACAGGATGAATCAAGAGCAATATATACCAGGGCGCCATAAAGGAAATGCGGCAGAATAAGTGATTTCACAAGCTTGGCACGGATAGAAGGTGATAGCAGATCAGCGAACAACCACAGTTTCCGCAAGGTACCATAAATCTTCGACAGCATGAAGGAGACATGATTACAACAAGAAAGCTTACAGTTAATAAATATCCCAAGGCTCTTGACACAATCAACGACAGGAATAGGAACATTACCTACGAATAGATTAGGAATACATTCAGAGGACAGAGGACACCGGCTGATAAGCAGTACTTGGGATTTACTAGGATTAAGATTGAGGAAATTATTAGAGCTCCATTCACTGATTCGAGATAAAATGTTATTCATATCAGCAGTACCGGATACAATATCACTAGGAGGAAAACAATTGTACAACTGAAGATCATCAGCATACATATGGAAAGAACATCCGTCAATGACAGAGGGGAGATCATTTATGTACAGGGAAAAAAGAAGAGGACCTAGTATCGAGCCTTGAGGAACACCCAAACGCACGGGCAGAAGGGAGGATGTAATGCCATTGTGACGAACACATTGAAATCTATCGGAAAGAAGAGAGGAGAAAAGACGCGCAGCAGAGGAAGAGAATTGATAAAGTTGATTAAGTTTGGACAACAGGAGCGGATGGACCACCGAGTCAAAAGCCTTAGAGAAGTCGAGTAGAACCAGTAATGCAAGATTACCCTGATCAATCGCAGCCCTAAGATCAGTTGTAACCCTTAATATAGCAGTCTCACAACTGTGCGATTTACGAAAGCCAGATTGATAGGTAGAGAGAAAATTATTACTCTCAAGATAGCACAGCGAAGATAGATAGGGAAGGATGCTAATAGGACGAAAGTCCGATATATCAGATGGTGACAGTCTTTTAGGTAAAGGAATCACAATGGCTTTTTGCCAGAGCGAAGGGAATTCAGATGCAGTGAGGCAATAGTTAAAAACATGAGTGATAAGTTCAGCAATTGGGGGAGACAGAAGTTTGAGAAAACATGGAGAAATTCCATCAAAGCCGATACTGTTCGAGGAAATAGAGACTAGAGACTCAAGAACTTCTAAAGAATCAACACAGCGGAAGTAAAAGCCATCACTGAGCGAGTCAGAGGTGGAGGAACTAGAGAAAGAGGGACTATCGTAACTCGCCGGAGAAAGAATGAATAATGAATTTAGGAGCTCAACATCAACATCAAAAGGCTCAGATGCGGCAGAATGAACACCAAGTGAGCGAAGGTTAGACCAAAGTCGTTTCGAACCTAGGTCAGGATTAAGCTTGCGGGCATAGAACTCACGTTTAGCAGCTCTGACTTTAAGGTTGATGCGATTACGAAGCACTTTGTAATCAATTAGGTAACTGCGAACTTTAGTTCTACGGTAATGCCGGTACATAGACTCACACTGGATTATCAGATCCCGGATCTCGCGTGAAAACCATGGGCAACGAGAAGAAGTTTTGACTATACGCATGACTAGCGGTACACATTGGTCATTCAATGACTGAATAAAGTAGGACAAGATAGCGACCTTATCGTCGACAGAGGTAGTGATATAGATGTTATAGGACCCAGGTAGGCTATGATTGCAGCTACCTGGTGTCCCATAATAAATAAATAATTAGCAGGCTGGAGATATTTCATCGGCTACTTTAAGTAGGCGATGGAATGTTTCCAGCCTATAAAAGCGAAACATTGCAATATAAAATTTAGTCTTAATCAAACTCATCACTTGTAAATATATGTATAAAATAAATAAATACAAAATTATACAAAGTTAAATATATTTTTGGCTAGTGGCCATATGGTCACTACAGTTGTTGATAACATACATTAGTGGCCGTATGGGCCGCTAGAATGTCATACCAGGGTAAAGAAGAAACAGCTCAGGATTGATGCTGCTGTAGTCACGGTAGGAGAATGAAGAAGACGAAGAAGCTTACTTACTTACTTTAAGATTATGCTTACTTTAAGTTCTATTGTTAACCATACTAATAAATTAATATTGATTAAGATTTTAGTAACCGTACCAATAAAAATGTTTTTGGAAAAGCAAAAAAAATCTTACTCTCTTCTTCGTTTTGTCCACACACCCGAACCCATGTCAGCGAAACACCCGAACCCATGGACGACCACCAGCAACGTTTGATTCCATATTTCATACGGAATCAATGATGGTGTTATCTCTTTTCTTAAGCGGCCCTTAGACTATCAATAATATTGTGCAATAATATTGAGTAAAATATTGACGAAGATTGTCCTTCTTTGCCCCAGGCAATCTTTCAATATCACTCACAGACCGTCAAAACTATTGCGCAAATCAAAATATTGCCCATTATTATTGATAGTCTAGGGGCCCCATTAGTTGGCTCTTTTGGTTATTAGAAAATGGAACTGTTCGACCGATTTTATGTGGCACTTTCTTCTTCTTCTTTAACGGCTCTGCAACCGAGATCCGGTCCTGGCCTCTCGCAACTGTTCTCTCCACCGGTCCCGATTCTAAGCCGATGTCATCCAGTTTGGCATCCCTATGCTCTGAGCGTCCTGGTCTACGCCATCCTTCCAGCGGAGATTGGGTCTCCCTCGCTGTCGCACCCCATAAGTCTTACCGCAGAGAACTTTCCGAGCAAGCTCGTATTCACTCATACGAGCTAGATCTCCTGCCCACCGGAGTCTACCAAGCTTTATTTTCTTCACAACATCTATGTCGCGAAAGCGCTCGTAGATCTCGTCATTGTAGAGTCTCCGGAATCGTCCTTCCTCACATAAGGGGCCAACAATCTTCCGAAGTATTTTCCCACGTTTCGGATGCATATGTGAGGACCGGCAAGACCATCGTCTTATATAGTAAAAGTTTAGACGTTATGGTTAGATGATTGGATTTGAAGAGCCTTGACAGGCTATAGTAGGCTACAAAGCTTTTCAGCGTTGTAATGCGCTTTCGGAGCACCATACCAACAAGAAAGTGATCCGAGTCGAAGTTGGCACCTCGGTACGTTCGTACCGTCATCAGAACCGAAAGGTGGCGGCGGTCTATTAGTCGAGGAAATAAAGCACTAAAAAGTGCCAAACCTAGGATTTTTTGAACAGTAAGATGGATCTTAATGCGGTTTTTTGTGTTCGATTCGTGAGAGCGTCTACAAACTTTGTGACCGGTAGTGATGAATTCATTTTAAAAAATGCATTTCCTGCAATAAAAATATGCATTTTAGAAGTGCATTTCAAAGAGACATTCTACCACTCTGTAAATATTGATGGAAATTAGTCGAGTTTTGCTACTCGGGGGTTTTTGGGGTCGCTGAACACGAAAATAATGACGGCAACAGTCTCCGAGGTACTTGGTACCCAGGGGGACTGAAACACCCCTTTTAAAGGGTTTTTCGCGATAAATTCAATAATAATGAAAAATAATCCAATGAAATACACTTTTTTCAATATTTATTTGCGAAGATGGTTGATTTATACCCTTAAGGGGTTAAAACTACCCCTACAATTTGAAAAATCAACTTTAAATAAAATAAATTGCAAAAAAAAAATTTTTTTACTATCTGCTTGAAATTTGGTTGAATAGGTATTATCATCCAAGAATATATTATTATCAATCCTTGAGGGGGTAAAACTACCCTTAGATTAAAGTTGTATTTGAAAAAAGATTGAAATTTTTTTTGCATTTAAATTTTATTTCTATCTACGAAAACAAATTTTTCTTTAATGTATTTTTTATTCTGTTTCGATTTAGGGGTGGTTTGGAGGGGTTAGAATAAATTTCCCAAATTTTTTAATAATATTTCATCAAAAATAAAAATTATAGGCAAAAAAATAAATTTAATCTTTATTCAAATTTAACTTTATTCTAGGGGTAGTTTTACCCCCTCAAGGGTTGATAATAATATATTCTTGGCTGATAATAACTATTCAACCAAATTTCAAGCAAATAGTAAAAAAAATTTTGCTATTTTTTTTCAAATTGTAGGGATAGTTTTAACCCCTTAAGGGGAGGTTCTCCGGCTCAGGCCATGAAAATGGGTGATTTTCAGAAATTTTTTCTGATACATAGAAATAAAATATCAAAATGCGGTTTTTTGCAAAATGTTTGTTTGATATAAAACTATTAAAATCAATTTTTTCAAAAAAAACAAAAACAAAATGGCCGCTCCCTTCAAATTTCAGTATAGACGTGCGCGCCGCGCACAAATAACTTTGCGACATCCTAGAGGCTCGTAATCTCATCGGATACAAAAATCGTGCAAGTACCACTTAGTTCAATGTATTTAGGGTACCTTGACCCTTATTCAAGAAAATATGTAGCTACAAATTCAAATGGTACAACTGCGAAATTTGAACCTTCATCTTCGCTTGTTTTTTGTTACTTTGACCGGCTTGAAAAATTATGTATTATTAACCGTTTTTAATAATCAAGGGTCAAGTTACCACAAATATGGTGTACTAAAAGTCCTCAAAATTTTAAGCCGATCCGATAAGCGGTTTTCGAGACATCGTGTCGCAAACATTTGAAATGATAGTTTCGAGAAAAACGCGTTTAAAGTTTGGAGACGAGTAATATTTTCATGGACTATATAGTGCACGCTCGCCTTCAATGAGCTGTAACTTTATTGAAAATTGAGTAACTTCAAAATCGTATTCTAGACATGTTAAGGATGTAAAAAATGTCAACAAAAAAAATTCGATTTTTTTGATCCTGAGCAGGAGAACCTCCCCTTAAGAGTTAAAAATAAATTTATTTTTGCCTGACAATACGCATACAATGGAATTTAAAGCATAAACTTGAAAAAGAAAATGTTTACACATTTTTTTATTTTCAGTCGATTTAGGGGTGGTTTCAACCCTTAAAAATTATCCCTTATCATAAAATTTGGCTTGATTTAGTATAAATCAACCACCTTGGCAAATAAATATTGCAAAAAGTGTATTTCATTGGATTATTTTTCATTATGATTGAATTTATCGAGAAAAACCCTTAAAAAGGGATGTTTCAGTCTCCCCTGGGTACCAGGTACCTCGGAGACGGTTCCCGTCATTATTTTCGTACTCAGCGACCCCAAAAAACCCCGAGTAGAAAAAGTCGACTTATTTCCATCAATATTTACCGAGTGATAGAATGTCTCTTTGAGATGCACTTCTAAAATGCATATTTTTATTGCAGGCAATGCATTTTTTCAAAATGAATTCATCACTACCGGTCACAAAGTTTGTAGACGCTCTCACGAATCGAACACAAAAAACCGCATTAAGATCCATCTTACTGTTCAAAAAATCCTAGGTTCAGTGCTTTATTTCCTCGACTATATCAACACATGGTCTATTTGATTGCGAGTCGCCCCATCAGGAGATATCCAGGTGGCTTTAAGGATATCTTTACGCGCAAATCTGGTACTTGCAACGACCAAGTTCTTACTTGCTGCCATCTCTATAACTCGCTGTCCATTGTCATTAATGTTCTCATGCAAGCTGTGGGTGCCGACATATTGCCTGTATACGGGCTCCCGGCCTACTTTGGCGTTCAGGTCTCAGGTGATTTTTACACCATATCTGGGCCAGGCATTAGGTTCCCGTTCAACTACTTCGAAGAATTCTTCTTTTTCATCGTCCGGGGACTCTTCTGTAGGTGCGTGAACGTTTATGAGGCTGATGTCCTTAAATTTGCCTCGCACACTAAGGGTACGTAGCCTTTCGTTTATTGCTTTAAAGCCGATAATGGTAGGCTTCATCATTTTGCTGACCATAAAACCTACCCCGAGCACATGGTGTTTCGTATGACAGCTGTAATATACGTCATAATCAGGTTTTTGCAAAACACCATTGCCTGTCCATCGCATCTCCTGAATAGCGGTAATGTCAGCTTTATATGTTGACAGGGTATCGGCCAGATGTTGTGCAGCTCGAGTTCTGTACAGAGCTCGTACGTTCCATGAGAAAATTCTTAAATCATTTTGCTTTTTTCGTTGCCGTTTTTTCCAGTATCCGAGGCATGTTGCTCGTTCCGTAATAATGTTTTTTTCCGGGTGAGGTTATTAGCCTCACGCCAACCTTACTTGGAAGGGACTAGCTCGATCATGTTAGCCTATGCTCTCTCATAGGATAGTTCCCAGTGGCCACCGCTAGGAGGTTATGATCGCACTTCCATCAGTCCGGAATAGTTACGGCACGTGCATGTTATGCTACATGTTATTCCCCCTATTCCGCTGATGAGTGACCACCTATGTGGCACTTTATTATCCTTAAAATTTTCCTGAACGAGTTCGAATATTTTTCCCGCGATAGAGAAATAGTTTCCCCGACATCGCGCGCATCTGAAACAATTATTTTAAGACTCAATCAATTAAGCCTGCAAGGTAAAATTATAAATTGTTAACTTTTTCTGAATAATAAAGATGATATAATATCTCCTATTAAAATATCATGTTACTACTCAATGGACGGATTTTTCTGCAGGACTCGCAAAGTATATAGGTGTCTCAAAGAGCTTGCCAATCCGCTGGTCCTGACAATATACCGCCGTAGACCATTCAAAACGCGGGGGGGGGGCGGTATCGAAACATCTATATGGGGTGCTTTTTTGCATTTTTAAGGGTGACGGCCATATCTTAGGACCGCGGGACCTCTATTTTCGTGATGAGTGACCCAAAAAACATATAGGGTTCGATTTTCGTCATGTTTTGACACCCAAAACCGCGTTTTGAATGGACTACCATCATCATCATCATTGGCGCTACAGCCCTCTGCGAGCCTTGGCCTACTCAAGAATTTTCTTCCAACGTTCTCGGTCCTGCGTCTCTCTCTTCCAGTTGATAATCACAATTGCGCGTAAGCCCATTTCGATATCGTCTTTGTATCTTTTCCTAGGTCTTCCTTCTGGCGTTTGGAGGAACAGGATTTTTAGGGGCGCTTCTTCCGGCATTCTCATTACATGTCCTACCCAGCGTAGGCGTGATATATTGATGCTTTTGAATATGTCTGGTTCTTTGTATATTTGGAACAACTCGTGGTTGTATCTACTCTCTTCATTTACTGCGCCTGTGATCCTGCGGAGAATTTTTCTTTCGCAACTCACGAGGATCTGGTCGTCATGCCTAGTAAGCGTCCATGCTTCCGATCCGTACATCAGTACTTGTTTTATTACTGTTTTATATAACTTGAATTTTATACTTCTGCTTATTCTTTTAGACTTGAAATAATTCAACATACTGTAGTATGTTTTCTTCGCTGGCAATATTCTTCTTTTAATTTCCGCAGTAATGTTGCCTTATTAATTTGCGTTCCAAGATACGTGAACTCGTTTACGGATTCTATGTTATATCTGTCAATTGTTATATTTTGTCCTGTTCGTCCTCTACTATTTCTATTAGGGATCCGCATATGTTTCGTTTTATTTTCGTTGATGAAAAGTCCAGATTTCGATGCTGCTTTTTCCTGAATCCGCACTGATAATTGCCAATCACTTTTTCATATTGGTACAATAAGCGAGTATACAGGATATACGAGAATATTTTATATGCGACGTTCAGTAACAGAATCCTTAAAAAATGTGCATAACATTTGCTAAAGTTCTACGCAAACTTTCTGCTCTGTGATACTTCTCCGGAGTTTAACTAGATAATGCCTCAAGAACGGACGTCGAAAGCGGAAGCAGAGGGGTATTGTTAGACCAGTTACCTCCCAAGGTGCGAATGAGGTCTGTGGGGTATCCTCAGCATGCGTTCGACCTCACCGGAGAGTGATCTGACGTGCACGTTGGGTGAGACAAGGCAATTCCACATTATCCCGTACTAACCAACCAGAGAACGCGAAGTTACCTATCGGGACAGTTTTATCCCCGTCAAGAGGCGCAATACCACATTTTTAGCCTGTTAGAAGTCCCACATTATTACTTAATTTGCTGACGCAGCGACACAAAGTCTAGTTCTAGTCCAATGAAATACACTTTTACCAATATTTATACCAAATCTAGCCACATTTTATGATAAGGGGTAATCCTAAAGAGGTAAAACTATCCCTAAAAACGACTGGAAATAAAAAATTTTGTAAAAAATTCAAATTCAATAATTGAAAAATGTATTGTCAAATTCCACTATAATCTAGGGGTAGTTTTACCCCTCTTAAGGGTTAAAAATAATTATTGTTTGGCTCATAATATAATACCTATTTAACAAAATTTCAAGCAACAAAATGTTTTTACAAATTATTTTCAAAGTTTTTTTATATAAAGTTGATTTTTAAATTCGTAGGGTTAGTTTTAACCCCTTAACGGTTGAAAATAATTTATTTTTGGCTGACAATACGCATTCAATCGAATATTTCTTCCTATTGGTCCTGGTTTTGCTATAACCTACGTGATTGTTTTGAGCTTGAGAAGCCCATACAACACCCACTGCTCTGACTGGCATCAGTCACCGTACATTTGAAATTCTCTGCTTCCAAAGATCTAAAGTCACTCCAACCATAGTTATAGAAAGGTTTTTTTCACGAATACGGTCACAAAACGGAACCCTTTCAACCGTTAATTGTACACCGCCGCCGCAAGGTCCCCGCCTTTACCGATCTTTAACTAAAACAACTCGACTGTGGTACAATCTTCTACAGTCAGTATTCCCGAACTCATACAACATCCAAGAGTTCTAACGCAATATACATCGACTCCTCTTCATCCAACCCCCAGACTTCCGTTAACCTATTCTTTCCTTTTTCTATCCTTCGAGATAAGCTTACTACATTTCCTCAAAAAATTATTTCACATTCTGTAAGCCATAACAATATTTGTAAAAAGACACAACATAATCTACAATTTTGAAATACACGGCTATTATTTCGTAAATAGCTTTAAACGTATTCTGTTACATATTCCAGTTACGTTCGTCAGTTATGATTCATTATATTTTAACCAAAGAAGTCATTGCGAATTGTAAACATTCATCTGCCTTTCGTCCCACAAATGACGGATCACAAATTCCAACGTAAGGTTATTCAATTTTTTTTATGATCTCTCAAAGCCTAAATCCTGCCAGTAACCCAAGGCCAAGGCCTTTTTTCTGCATTAATAAATGTAAAAACCATAAGCAACACCGTGATTTTGAATGATTAGAATAAAATTAATATGATAAACATCCTGATTTTAGAGAGGCCTTTTTTACTACATTTGCAAAACTGTGAGATATTCCTGCGGAAATCAATTAAGAATATTTCTTTTTTAAATTAACAGAAAAAAATGTAATGACTTCGTAATAAACTGGCATAAGTATATCCCAAGGGAACCTAATTTAACCTCAGTTTAAATTATTTGAGGCGATAAGGGTTTTTGCGTGTCCCTTGTTACCCTGCAAGATTACAATCTCAATACAGGATACAATGGAGTCAATTATTTATTATTTCTTGGCCGCCCTTTTTGTGGACCTTTTTTTTATTCTAAAAAAGTCCTCATTAATCCATTAATCCTTAGCAAGGTTTACCACATTTTTTTCTTTTACTTTCAGGTTGAATTTTATAATTACAAGATGAAAATACCCCGAATATTGAAGTAGGTGAGGTTATTTTGAAATCGCTTTATTGAATTTTAATTACTACTTAATCTCAAAACACCAGTCTCATCAACTAAAATTTTAATTGCAGCCATATGTTTGGTATCTATCTACAGACTCGGGTTTTTAAATTCGAGAACATTTTATTTAATTTATAATTTACAGTCGTTCTACAGTTAACTGACCACCACATCCATAAGATTTAATTAAATTCAAGCAATATACTTTTAGTATTAGTACCTGTACCTCGAAATTAGTGCCAGCCGCACCAACGTGATTACCGGCGGCGTTTTCCTATTTCTCCCGTTGAGTGGTGTCCAATATCGCAAGAATCCAATTAGTTAATCTCGAGGACCAGCTACTGCGCGTATGTAAATTTTCAATATATTTTTTGGGGTCGTCTACCATGACCACCATCCGCCGAATGTAAATTACTTTTTCTCTAAAAAAGGCGTCAATTTTTCACAATTTTTCTGTTTTCACTAGATTGCTAACGTTTTCATTATATTCTACAGCTACAATAACGAGTTGAACTGATGCTAACGTTTCCACGTGAGAACTGCTTGTGGCGGTTGTATAACATGACAATTTTGTTCAATTCGGAACTTCGTTTCAAGTGAATTGCATTCGGTGGACGACATATCTGATATGAATTGTTTTTGAGACTTTGGAATTGTAGTCGCCTGTGATGCAAAATCCAAACGTTCTTTATATCACCAGTTTTTGGCATCAATTATGCCTAATGCCATAGTGAAACTAAAAAAGCATAATACCCAGGACAGACAGCGCTCTTAAATTCTCAATTAACGCTAATCATTGTCAACTGCAGTGTCTGTCGCCCTGAGTTGTTAGTTAATACCCAATTTTTTGATGATTAACATCAAGCTAAATCATCAAAATATTTTGATGATTAGCAAGTTAATCGAGTTCTTTACAGCGGTTCTCTTAGTTTTTCATTTTCTCATAGATGGCGAACCATGCAGATGTTTAATGTTTATGTTTAATATTATACATTTTTTGTCTCCTTTAATGCGAAACTTTTTAAAATAAAATGTTTTATAAATACTTCTTTGCGTATTGCGTATTTTTTCTTCTTGTTGTTCTGTACTGCTATGTTTATTGCATTTTTAAAATTTCAAAGTTTTTACTGTCAAAAAACATATGTTAATCAAAGAGCTCCAATGTCATGCAGATAGTGTCTGTGGCCTTTTTTTTAATGCACATTAGCGCTTAATGCCGATTTAGCAAATGTACATTAACAGCGTGGTCTGTCCTGGGTATAAACCGCTGGGTCCAGATAATATGTATACCTGCTAAAATCTTAAAATATAGGAAGGAGAAACTATGCCATGCATCTTGTTTGCAAATCATGAAAAAGCCGGAGGAATGTCATAGACGTGAAAGAACGTATACGTCAATCCCTTCAAATCCAAGGGCTCTAATGTATTAATTAATGGTTGACTATAATAAACGTACATCACATGTATTTGTTTTCGTTAATGTTTCGCTAAAGGTATTATAACGCCGCCGCCGTCTTATAGGATTTAGATCCCAGTTGATGGCGTTGTAACGTCAAAATCGCATATTTGTGGTATTCAGACTAAAATTTAAACAATGTTTACTGCGATTGTTGTCATCGATTGTACGTCAAGGTTTACGGTTAAAAAAGTACGTCGATCTACGTCTATTATAGTTCAGGCTTTATGCACAGTTGTCCCTGTCCATTTGTTATCTGCGGCAACATTTTAGAGGCAGCAAAATTTAAAAAGCAATTGAAATTTAAAAATCAATTTAACTTACATAGTTTTGTTGTGTTTTGCTGGTGGAGCGAGTGAAAAGCTATTTGCGTGCAAGTATGGGCCAAGGCAGACTCAATGCATTTGCATTGTTGTCTATCGAAGCAAAATTGGTGCAAAAAATTGATTACGAGGATATAATTGATGTTTTCCCTCAAGCTTAAACAAGAAAATGATTATTTGATATGTGATAAGTCTAGCATTCCAGAAAGTATGCAACTCCCGAAGAAAGCAATATCACTGTTAACTTTCATAATAAAAACGGGCATTCCATTTCACTAATACCCTAGACACACAGAGGTTGAAATCAAGTAGATTTTATTTTAAAGCCTAGTACTAAGTTCGGCGCTAAACTAAATTTTAGCGCGTCTCCAAACTTGTACCCTTTTTAGCAAGATAAAATTTGACAATGTAGAATTGTAGAGAAAGTTCATATTAACGTTTTTTTTTTGGGTTAAATTTCAAAGTCTTCTTCGAAATAAAACTCCTCAAAATCCACTGGAAATATAAAATTATTAAAAATTGTTTCAAAATATTTTAAACACATAGAATTATTTATTATTTTTACTATTTTTTCATGCACAAACTTTTATTTTAGTTTTATTTCCGCACTTGAAACTTCTACAACCCTAAATTAACTTATTTTTCCGTTTGTTTTATATAACTGGTTTTTTTCAACAAAATTTAGCGTGAAATAAGGTGCCTGCACGATAAAAATGCAGCTAAAAATGTGGAGACTAACATTGCTGCCATCTGTTTTAAAGAAATAGAAACGTGGATTTATCGAGCATTTTAGCGGCGAACTTAGTACTGCATGCGCTAAAGATGTTGCTAAAATTTAGCTTGATAAATTTTCGCGCTAAATTTTGTATGGAAATTTCATTTAGCGGGGAACTTAGTACTAGGCTTAACTTCGAGTTGAAATTACAAAAGTGACACACAGAGATTTTGAAAATTTGGCAAATTTCACGTGTCAAAATGGATGTGTGCATGTGTTATTATCAAATCTTTTACAAAATAATTTAGTGAAACTAATAAGTTTTGAATAAATATATGTAACAGCCAGAAGCGTGCGAAAAGCAAAAATATTTAATGAGAGAAAAGCAAAAACATTTTTTTTTGGTTTTCAACAGAAAAATGAAATGTCAATAAACATTTTTTGCTTAACTTTTGTTTAATAGATGTCTTTGTTCTGCGTAAAGAGCGAAACTTTAGTAGATTTCAACTATTATTACGTATTTTTCATGCCAACCAGATTTCAGCCGAAATCGGTCGTTTTTTCCGAATTTCGAGGTTGAAATTAGCAACATACTTAATTTCAACCTCTGTGTGTCTAGGGTATAAGGTATGGGCCTAATTTTTGGAAAATAGCGGGAATTATTAAGATACCAAAACCAGGGAAGCCTACAAATGAAACACAATCGTACAGACCAATTTCTTTACTACCAATAATGTCAAAACTTTTTGAAAAATTGCTGCACTGCGAATAAGCAATTTGTATTTAGAACTAATCACTCAACTTCATCAAATACGTCAAAAACAGATAGTACATAAAAAAGAATATCCTCCGCAATATTCCTAGATGTAGCTCGAGCATTTGATGAGGTATGGTATAAAGGCCTAATACATAAATAAGATTTTGTTGTATAATCTGTATTATAACGACTTGCACAGAAGTCTAAAAATCCCTCCAATTTAAGCTGAAATAAAAAGGTACCCGATAAAGAATAAAGGCCATTTTATATCCCAAACGCAAAGTGGAAACTCATTTCTGGAGCTCTTTTATCGCACAGAAATTTGTATGCTTTGCTCTATGTTGCACGAAAGTTTCCACTTTGCGTTTAGGATGTAAATAGGCCTTTGAGCTCGTCTCCTAGATCATGTTAAGGTTGAAGCCCGCCAGCAGATTAATTCTCCTACTTCAGCTAGGAGACTCGAAAGAATGAAGCCTCTTGAATTAAAATGACATTTTTGTAGCACTTCTACCGAAGAGCTCTAAACTTTCCAAGATCAGGTTAGCACAACATTAATGGTTGGTGCTTCTAACGTATTTATTGTTTAATCTTAAGAATTTATTATTATGTATATCTAAATTGATAAAGCTTGTAATAAAGTATTTTCAATATTCGTAAATTAGAGGTTTTATTATAATAATTATCACTACAAACCAAAAACGCGCCATATCTAGAGAGTCAAGTTTCCCGGATTATTTTTGTTCCCGGGAAACGGGAAAAATAAGTTCATTTTTCCCGGGATTCCCGAGAACCCGGGAAAAAAGAAACCTATTAGGAATAAGGAGTGAAATGGGAAAAAGGAGGAACAATTACTGTTGAAAAATAAATGAAAAACTCATTTAAGAAAAGATACAAGTAAATTTAATTCAAAATATGGTTGGTCCTGTCCGTTCCAGATGGATAAATTGTGCCAATATTGTCTTGCTTTAAAATTTCAAAAAGAAGCAACTGTGATGTGTTGCTGTTCCAATGGCAATGATGCAAGTGATACTATCCATCATTTCGTATATTACCCCTATACACAAACCGGTTTTTTAGAAAAGGGGTCGCACGGAAGTATATGTCATACATCATATATCTCCTCACTTTTGAGCCAGAAAATTTGAAAACTATGAGAAATTCCCCTTCTCATTCACCCCAGAGGGAAAAGTGGAAGCCGCTTCCTCTGGAATCAAATTAGAAGTGCTTCCTGGTCGCCTTCAGAAGCATTTTGGAAGATTTTCCTGTGCATATGGCTACAAATAAGTCATTCTCAACTTTGTTGGTAAATTTTTTGTTTTGGGAGATTCCCTGGATCTCTGCTGGCAAAACTTACAACTTCAAAATAGCTTCCCAGGAAGCTAATTAGAAGAAAATGGAACAAACTGCTTCTTGCTAATGACATGCAATGGTAAAAAAGATATGAATAGGGATACGGAAGGGAAGCACTTCTAAGATACACAAGGATAGCTTCTTCATGCATCAGTGAATGCTTCTTTTTCCCGCGTACGTTTATTGTTAGAACGACAAAGGCATCACAATCGTTACACGAAAAAGAGGAAGACAAATGAATGCTTAGTGTAATACCCCAAATACCCGCATCATACCCAAACCTTTTTGATGTGAGTATCGAGTGATGGATAGTGTAATTTGCACCAATGGCTCCACCTGAGTCACTTGACGCTTACGTGGATAGGAAATCTTCGTTGCCAAATATTTTTTACCACTTCTTTTATTTCGCTATGATGGGTGCAGCAAGGCGCACCGGGTTCCAGCTAGCTTTATATAGAAAACAAGGATTTTGATATAACAGTTACTTATTTTAAATTTAAAACCTTGAATTAGTTAGTGTTTTCAAGATTTTTCCAAGAAAATTTGCGATTTGAAACAATAAATTTTTTCCCGGGAAATTTAGTTTTTTTTCCCGGGAAACTGGAAATACATTTTCTTTCGATTTCCCGGGAAATCCCGGGCGGGAATTCCCGGGAAGGACTCTCTAGCCATATCGGACGGGGTCTAAAGCGCAGTCGAACTTAAATCCGCCATTGCACATGTTCTGTGTTCTCATTGGGAAGGCATACATGATTACTTCTTCACAGCACCTAAAAATACTGTTGGCTGGGTAAGCCTGAACTATAATAGATGTAGATCGACGTACGTTTTTAACGAACATACACGTACGTATCTCTTACTGTAGACCTTGACGTACAATCGGCTATAATAATCGCAGTAAACATTGTTTCAATTTGAGTCTGAATACAACATGCTACTCAGCCTCCTGCCTAGATCGTCAACTGGGATATAGGTCCCATAAGCGGCGTTATAGTACAGGAGGTAAGGCTGGTACAGACTATGCCAGTATTTTAGTCGAGTGGCGAGTAATTTACCGACCACTAAACGTCTTAAAACGTATTAGTAGCTAAAAAGTGTAAAAGCTTTAGTAAGTAAAGTGTCAAAATGAACAGACGACAAGATAGCAAAGTAAAAATTATTAAATTAATCAATTTGCATGACAAAGTCATGGCATCCTGCCGCTACTCGACCGAAAAAATAGAACAGGAATGGATTGACTCGACTAAATGATTTTAGTAAATTACTCGACTAAATTTGTTTGTCCATACTGGTTTACTTACTCACTCGACTAAAATACTGGCATAGTCTGTACCAGCCTGTAGCGCTACATTTTTGCGAGGGATTTTATACCGCATCAATTGAATTTATAATAGTTTATTAGTATTCAATCATCAGTAAAATGAGCCGCAGCCGGGTGGAGGTAAAGATAGCAGCAGGTGAAAGTTGTTAAAAGAAGTAATGCCTTAAGTAATTTCATACCGTGCCAAAATGTTTGGGAAGGTTTCTAAAATCAATTTCAATCGAAAAATAATCGTTAGCTGTATGAATAGCGGGGGTAAGACCGTCAATAAGCGTCATAAACATTCTGCGCGCTCAGTGCATCTGCACGTTTCATATTCACTTTGACGAATAAACTAACGATGTTTCCACCTACAAACATTCAGCTGACGGTGATTTTTATTTTTGTTAACAATAAAATTCCTTTATACTTCAATTTCAACAATTTGGCATGGTATGAAATTACTTGAGGCATTACTTCTTTTAACAACTTTCACCTGCTGCCATCTTTACCTCCACCGTTACTGGAGTAGCTGCCGCTCATATTACTAAAGTATTAGGGTAAACTGTAATTGGTATAATTTTCAGTCGGTATGGAATGAGTTGTTTAAATATAGCGCTACCTCCCGTACTATTATACTACGTTTCTACAATTCTACAGACTGCGCAATACAATCTTAGGTCCCTTAATAGTGTAGGCTCCCATGGCAAAAAAGGTGCCCTATCGAACACCTCAATATTATAAAGTGAGAATGGCTGAAAAACCTGCAAAAAAACATGTTACGCCCGCCGGACTAGTAAAAATTTGTTAATTGTTATTTTTTATGAATTTAGCTAAAAAATAATGATTTTTTTTTCCAAAAACACCTGCTTGAAATTTATACAATTTGTAGTAAATAATGAACCATTATTGAAAAAATTTGTGTGGCTGACAATTTTTGTTAATTAACTTCTGACAGACCTTTTGTTATAAATTATTTTTTTATAAAAATGCACTACATAACACCTTCTTGATTTTTTTTAAAATAAAGTTTTTAAGATCCCTTCTATTAGTCGGGGAGTTGAGCGGCCAAAAAATGCAACTGTTTTAGAAAAGCTGAAATTTTGGTATTATGTAGTAATAAGGGTGTACATTAATAGCCCGCCGTCAGTCAGGTGGTTTCCCTAACATTTGGCGTGGGCAACGGCCCCAAACATGACCTCAATTTTTTAGGGTATTAGAGTATTGTATGACTACTTCCCGCCATCGCTTCATTCTTGTGTTTATTACTATTTTAGGTAATGTTTTAGTACATTAACAACGCAAAAAAAAATTCGGTTAGTAATGCATTTTCCTTTAGGAATTTTGGGAAGTTCAGATGCAAAATATTGATTTTAAACTAAAATGGAGTCAAAGAAGTTTCTGTTCTCTATACCAAAAAAAAGAAAACACAATTACCAAAAAAAAGCTTACTATGCTGCTCTTCGAAAATCCGTATAGGAGTTATTAAAGTTTAAGTAATTTAAAAACTTTGCAAACGTCTTTTCGTAAACACCCGGTATCTTAGTGGAGAGTGCCAATAGACTCCCTCCCTAAAACAATTTTTTTCTCCAAATGTACTCGAGAATCACCCCAAGGATTACCATGGTAGTCTGAAACACTCTGTAGAGTCCAGTCATTTTAGACTTAAATTAATTCTTCAACAAAATATATCCTTCATTTTTTTTGTGATCGGTTTATTTTGGTGCTTTAAAAGAAATGTTAAAAATCTAGAACGATATCACCAAGGCACAAAAAATTATTCAAGGTCAAATTTCTTAAAAAAAAAGTTTTTGCGAATATCGCTCTTTCTATGGCTCGGAGGCCAATTAAAGTTATTATGAAAATGAAAGATAATTAAATTCCCCAAAAAAAGATATGTTTCATTTTTTACATACAACGAACAGTTTAGGCAAAAATGTTCTTCAAAGTTTCCGCATATGTTAGGGTGGCCCTTGTTTTTAAAAGTCGGAACTTTCTACATGCTACCCCTGAAATGGTTCCCTAGTATGAAAAAAAATATTAATAATGTTTTAGGACGTCCAGCGGACTGCCAAAAGAAAACCCGACTCTGGAAAAAAGAACGTCACTGCTTTATGTGGAGGTATTCTTTTACAAATCGAACACTTTTATTAATCAACATTTTGGATTTGCTTCAAATTTTTTTTGTACGCTGTCCCTATACAAAATAAGCGGATACGTATTTTTTCTTTTTTTCCGGTCAAAGGAGATCACCCAGCCGCCATACGTTTTTGGGCTAAGAGTTCCTATTAGGTCTACCCATGCGAATGTACGCTTTTTACCAACAACTACCAACCAACGCCCGCTAAACGCCAACGCCGAGCGCTAATTGTAAGGGGCCTAAAAGTGTATGAAATAAAATGTTATTACTTTAATAATAATTGCTACGATTTTGATACACGTAAATTAATAACGTGTTTTATATTGTAAAAATGTAAAAGGTATGATAGCGGTGCGTTACCTGCGTTAGTGACGTCACATGCTGTCTCGCTCGCACTCACTGTGCCAGAGGTAGGCAGTGACGTCATTTTTTGCACTTTCTTGTCAAACAGAGACTTAAATCAATCAATTCTCCATGCAACTTCTGTTACTTTGAGGTTAAATATAATTTCAGTGCATTGACTTAGAACTTTGGTGTAATAATACAAAATGTTTATAATGCTAAGCTCTATTTAAATAATAAGTTTATTTTTGTTGGCCGGCACTTTCAGAATTAGCCCAATCTGGGTGATCTCCTTTTCACAAAAAAGGAGAGGGAGGGTAAAATTTACGTCACTCGCCGATTATGCCCTTTTTAAAATCGCTATTACTCCGGTTCTATTCATCGTATCGAGTTAAATGAGATATCAATTTAAAGGTAATGAAGAGATCTTTATTTATATATTAATAGTTGTAAAAATGTTTCAATTTAGTCCACTTCCCGTAAAAAAGTCTTATTATAAAAAATGCTCGAAATTACTTGAAAAGCTTATATACCAAGCGGCAGAAAGTTGGGACGACACAGTTTTTTCAAGCGTGAGCTCCCCTACTCAAACCCTAAATTTCGAAATTTATGTGAAAAATGTACCAAATAAAGCCAATTTTAACATCAAAATTTGCTAATATTCTTCAATAATAAAGGCCGTAACACAAAAATTGTCTGAACATTATTCATAGGAAATTGTCCAAGCTTTCTAATTTTGCAAAAAAAATTAGTTAACAAGGTATTTTATGGAGAAAAAGGTAGTTTTAGTTAAAAAAAACAAAATTTTCACTTTGATGACTCATTGCTCTGGTAGTTGATATGGTAGAACCTTGACTTTTACAGTTTTATATAGGTGGGAGTATTCTGCGTGCAGTGCTACCTTATTCAGGAATGGGACACAGCTTAGACAGAGCTAAATCGAGAAAAACACTTTCAGCCTTCTTTTCAAGATGGCGGCGATTCCGCAACCCCCTGTATCCCTTTATCAATGAGCAAAACGAATGAAGTACCTTACCAAAAATCGTCAGACTTTTGCTATTTTGCCGGTACTAATTTTGGATTTGCAGCTGCTCTTTTCTCTTTACCAATTCTAATTCTACGCAACTGTAAAGTCCTAAAATTGGGACCGTATTACCCGCTACAATATAAAATTCTTGTACTGACATAATGTATCTCGCTGCACAAAATTTGTAGGAAAATTTTTAACAAAGTTCTTAAAGTTCCGGTTTGTAAAAATGAGTTGCCATAGTGTGGTCGTTTGTTAAAGCTATCGTTAAAAGCTTTGTCGTAAAATATCCCTAAATTGCACCCGACACAATATAAGATAATTTTCATTCAGTAAAAAGATTGTTTTTATTTAACAATAAGTTTTTTCATCTTACACATTACACCTAACACCTTAAAGGCTTTGAAATATCCGTAACAACCAGCCCAATTAGATTTAACAAATTAAAAAGTCAAAAAAAATAAGAAGACAATAAGAAGACCTTTCACGACAATGTTACTAACGATAATGTGTAGATTTTTCTTCAGAAATATAATTTCCAGTTATGTGTTCTTCGTCTTAGTGCCAAAACAGTTTATTATTATTCTCTAGATAGGCCAATTACTATTCTTACCTTACCTTTACTTTTCTTGTTTTCTCTTCCCTGAGTCCGATCACCATATCACCTTAGGGCACTTTAATACTTCTTCTTTGGCGATCGTGGACATTAATCAGTACGACACAACATCATTATCTACTGATCTAGCTTTAATTGATTATACTCGACCATTCACTTAAAATTTACGATATTCCTTCAAAATTTCATCTGGTAGCACCTATCACCTCAACATATGCATACGTATAAAATCTCATCCCCACTTTTATCATCGAAGCAAAGATACTTTTCTATCCCCACTTGAATTAAATTCAAGCAAGTTAATAAATAACGTTGCGCGCTTGAATCGACCTCTCTCTTGGGGCACGATCATTTTTTTTTTAGTTTTCAAAAGCATTTATTTAACTAGCCTATTATAATTTTAATTAAACGCTTAAAGTTAATTATTCTAACCTATTTTAATCTATCTAACTTACTGGCCCTCAGCAGGCACTCTAAATTAATCTATATCTTAATTTAACTTTGCCTTTCGGCTAGGACTTATATATAATTATTTTTACATTTATTTATTATTTCTAATCCTAAGAAAAATTTGAAAAACTTAGGTACTATATGTAAATTTTTTTTTTTTAAATTTTATATAAAACTTACGCTATCCAGGCGACGGGCTTCCACGGGCTTGCGTTGCTAGAAATAACAAAAGCTCGTGGAAGCTCGCACCACTTACTTAGTCTAACTTAAATTTAGGTTCATTACTAAGTAAAAACTATAACTAAAACCTATGTAAGTACTAAGCTAATCTTTTAAAACTAGCATTCCTTAAGAAATATCCTATAATTTAATTAGAGAGGGCAAATACCCAACTATGGGTGATCCTCCAACCACCAGTACACATTACTGGCATTAGAGGCCTCTTTTTTATCTTTTTCTGAGATTCGTGTGCTGAACCTCAAGAGATCCTGAACCTCTCTGCCTTCTTCAATAGCACGCACTCGCTTATCACATGCATGGCGATACATGTGATATAGGAGGGGTAACCCCGTATTATCCTGGACCAATTTTTTGGCATCTAGGTAAATGAATGCTTCTGGGGGATAAATCCGCCTTCACAAGCTGCTTTGTGGTATTCAGAGTTCGGGTAGAACGCTCCTCGAATAAGAGGATTGTCGCTCTCCGTCGCTCTAGTAACGTGACGTCGAATCAACTTAATTATGAAGTTGTCGATCCTGTTAACAAATGCCTTATCGTAGAGGATATTGTTGACGTGAAATTTTGTGAAGCCCGATTCGGGTGTTCGATACAAGCTTAGGCACGCCCTTAAGCATTGTCTTTCGAAAACTCGAAGCTTTTCTATGTAAGAAGGGGATATGTTGAACCATACAGGACAACCATAAGTTAAAGTTGGTCTGACCAAGGCTTGATAGCAGATCACTTTAACCCTTGGGCTTAGGTGTCTGCTGT
Organism: Thereva nobilitata; assembly: GCA_963855945.1. NCBI lineage: Eukaryota > Metazoa > Arthropoda > Insecta > Diptera > Therevidae > Thereva > Thereva nobilitata. Next base: position 57,804,766 of record OY979698.1, on the reverse strand, counting down.
AAAAAAGCCTTTTGGTCATATGAAACACCTTGTTTGCTTTGGCAAGAGCAGCACTTACATTTCTATTGAAATATAAGTATTGGTCCAGCCAGAGCCCAAGGTATTTCACTTCCAATTTCTTTTCTAATGCTTGCCCAGCATTGTTCGAAATTTTGAGGGTTTTCCAGTTCTTCCGCACATCGCGAGAAGCTCTATTTAGAGGAGTCCGGAAGAGGATCGATTCGCATTTGTTAAAATTGATTTTCAACTTCCAATCATCACTGTAACGTTCGATTGTCTCGAAATCACGTTGCAGGAGCGTCTGGATTACTCTAATCTTCTGCCCCGTTCTGTACACGATCAGGTCATCCGCGTACGCTAGTGTGAATCGGAGTGAACTTATTAGGTCACTCGTAAAGATATTAAATAAGAGTGGCGAGTTTACCGCACCCTGTTGCAGACCATTTTTAATGTCAAAGACCCTACTTGATGTGAAGTTGCCACTTTTGACGACGAACTTCTTCTTTGAAATCATATTGTGAATCATGTATAGCTGAGGTCCGGTCATACCGAATCTGACCAGTTTGTAGAGAAGACCTTCGATCCATGCTGTATCGAATGCCTTCTCAAAATCGATCAGACATGCTCCGGTACACTGGCCTTTCATGAAGTTCCAGTGTATGTCTGATACCAGTTTGGACGCGGCATGAATGGTGTCATGTCCCGCCCTGAAACCAAACTGGTTATTTGGAATTATCTTCTTTTCCTCAACCCATTTGGATTTATTAATGACTGTTTCAAAAACCTTGCTGATATTCGGTAGCAAACTTATTGACCGGAGATTGGCAGGGTTAGTTTTATCTTTACCTTTTTTAGGCATTGGGTACACCACTGCCATTTTCCAGTGACCTGGGAAATGGGCGTTGTTTAATGCATTATTAAACAAAGTGGTGTATATGTCTATAGCCACCAGGGGCAGATGTTTCAGAACTATGTTCGGAATACCATCTACTCCAGCCGACTTCTTATTATTCAGACTACGGAATGTTAGCAGGAGGTCGATTTTTCCAATGAACGTCGAGTTTACTTGGGCCTCGGGATTATCATTCGCTGGACAGTCTTCATTGAATTCGATACTTGTTCGATTCTCAGATTTCCAAGTTTCGATTTCATTGGATAATCTCGAGTGGTTTAGTGAAGCCCTATTCTCGAGGTCAAAATTCGTACGATCATCGTCGAGGTAAGTTGGCATTAGAACTCTGAAGATTCCTTTTCCTTTCCCTAAAAATGATTAACTCTATCTTTGTTTTTGGGACTCGACCATAAACAACAATTGATTCATTTTTCGCTCCTTTCTTTGTAATTCAAGTTCAAGGCCAACTACAGAGATCGGGGGGTCAATTCTGGTTCGGTGTAGTGAAAACGTGAAAAAAAAGTTTACACTTGACGTTTTACACACCTTTTTCACTTTTTCACTGCACTGAACCTGAAAAAGCGATTCTCGTTGCATTCGTGAAAACTTAATGCTGAATGAAGGCTGAATTGATTTTTAAACTGTCAAGTGTCAGTTTATCAAATTTAAATCTAATAGTTTTTGATAAAAGTTTAAAATGCCGTCGTATATTATACAATTAATAATAAGAAATGAACATTGTAACATCAGAAGGTAATTTTATTTATAATTACAATATAGTAAAATGAAAATGTTAGCTAAAACATTTGTTTTCAGGCGAAATATGAGAATTATACGTCGAGGTTTACGTGACACTCAGAATCCTTTTGAAATTCTTCCAGATGAATATTTTATGAATCTGTACCGTTTTCCCAAGTATTTATGTAGGGAATTAATAGAAGAACTACGTCCATATATGTCAACATCCTACAGAATACACGGGCTTGATTCATGTATGAAAATTCTGAGTGCTTTGCGATTTTTTGCAACAGGAAGTTATCAACGCGCAATAGGGCAGGACAATTTATCATCATTATCACAGACTTCTGTTAGCCGTTGTATTACTGAAATATCAAAAGCCCTTAACAAAATAGCTCACCATCATGTAAAGTTCCCTGGTACAGCAGACTATTTTGATATCAAGAGAAAATTCTTTTAATTCGAATCATTTCCTAGTATAACTGGTTTAGTTGATGGAACCCATATCAAAATAATGGCACCGAATAAGGAAATAGAACATATATATTATTGCAGAAAAGGGGGTCATTCGAAAAATGTTCAAATAGTTTGTGACGCTGATTATATTATTTTAAGCGCCACTGCACGTTTTGGAGGAACGGCACACGATGCATACGTTTGGCGATGTTCTAAGGTGCAAAAAGTTCTACAGGATAGATATTCGGCAGGTGACAGAAATTTTTGGCTACTAGGGGACAGTGGATATCCATTACAGCCATGGTTGATGACGCCAATTGAAAATCCAACTTCGGAAGCCGAAGAAAAATACAATGTTGCTCATAAAAAAACAAGAAGCCGCGTTGAAAGATGTATTGGGATACTGAAAAGTAAGTTTCGTTGTTTATCTAAACAAAGAACATTATGTTACAGTCCAGAAAAAGCAGGGCTAATAATAAATGCATGTATTGTACTCCATAATTTCTCGATGAGAGCAAAAGTACCGATTCCTGATGAAGAATTTGAGGATATTAATGGAAGTCCAGATGTGTCAGTACATGAATTACATGATACTAATAATTTCTTAACCAAAGGTCGAAGAATACGATCTTCTATTGTAAGGACAAACTTCGTTTGAACTACTATTTTCAGTTGTTGCTCGTGCTTACAAATCGTGAATTATGGAAAATATTAAATTATAAAATAATAATATATGTACTAATAAAGATTATTCCAAGTAATCTATTATTTTCAAATACATAAATTTATTAAACTGATTTTAAAAGATAATCCAAAAATATTTTAACCTAATTTATCCTATTTCTTACACTATCTAAAATTTCCCTTAATAACCTATTACTCTCTCGTTTTTCCTCTAAATCTAATCTTCTTAATTCTAATTCTTCTTTTTTAAATTTATTTTCTTCTTCTTTAAGTGAATTTTTTTTCTCTTCATCGCTCAAAAATTTTTTCGCATCAACTTCCTCATTGTTATTTCTTCCACGACGAGTTGGCCGTCGTGCCCGAGATCTCCCACATGATGTTGATGTTGGTAAATGTGGAAGAACTGTTGGAAGGGGTTCCTTCTCTGATGACGTTGAAGTTTTTTCTGGTAGTGTCAATGGCTCTGGCTCCTCCTCTCCGGTACAATTTATCACATTTTCGTCCTAAAGATATAATAAAATATGAAGTGATTTGTAGTTTTATTATTTTGACTTTTTCACTTACTATAGCTTCGAATCCCAAATCTCCTGTATTTCGATCTCCTTCCACAGTTCTGTAATTAATTATTTTTAATATCCTGTCTTCTAGGTCTGTGAAAGACCTAAGACGTTTGCCGTTAATCCCACTCCTATTTTCATTTTCTTTAATTTTTTGAGCGTTATTTTTTATATGTAATCTAAAATAATAATATATTCATTATGTGTAAAAAGAGTATATTAAATATTACCTCAAATCGGTCCAAAACTTACGCCATTTTGTGGAATCTTTAAAAGCTCCACCAATAGCGTTTAGCTGATCTGCCAGCTTCCTCCATTCGGCTTCTCTATGTTTCGCCCCATCCACAGTCTGAAATCTTAAAAAATTATCAACAGAATTTTTTAACATATAAAAATGAATTTCATAATACAGTGGAACCTCGATTATAAGTCTCTCGGTGCCTGACGGCTAATCGAGGTTCCACTGTAATAATAATAAACTTACCTGCCGTGCGCCAAGTCTAAATTATCCTCTAAATAAGAGACGAGAAACTGTTTTTGTTCCTCACTTGGTCTCTTACCACGGCATACCTTCTCCATTTTTAAAATTTTTTTTTTAATTGCAAAAACTTACAAACATTCACGCCTTCACTCTACTTTGCACTGTGTAAAAAATTTTTAGGCGTGTAAAGTTTTGACAATTATTTCCATGTTTGCACGATGTAAGAATCGCAAACAACTGTGCAAATGGGTAAACTGTTTACACGTTTTCACTACACCGAACCAGAATTGACCCCCACGTGAGTACATTATTATCACAACCTAGATTTAGTTTTGTCAAAAAATATATTTTTGTTGGTGATTCCCTTTTTCCCTTGTTTCTCAAATTTGTTTTCTGAAACCACGTGCAATCACAATACGGTAAAGTTTTCGATTACCTTGCTTGAACGGATTTTAGTGATCAACGTTGATGAGGTTTTCTTTGCAATTCAATAATTACTTGATTCGTGACTATAGTTTACATCGTTGATGAGGTGCATAAGGTGAATTGTGATAAATTGATTATTTCTGTAGCTAACAACCTTGTTGAGGGTGATTACCGTAAATTTTTAGTGAATGTTGGCATAATGTCCAATATATCTTAATTTAACTATCATTTATTAAACTAATCATTTATTGAATTATAATTCGATGTGCTTATTGAATTATAACTGAAGTTATCCTTGAATTGTTTTCAGTGAATTTATAATATAAAGTGAAATTCTTTCCGTTTATTAATTGATAATTTGCAAAACTATTATTTGAATTGCTTTTACAGATTTATTCTCTCTTTATACCGCGTTATTATAGCGAACCAATTTAAACAACATTTAAAATAAATTGATTATTTGTTGTAAAGTGAAACTTGTTCTTTTATTTAGTGTGTGCTGCAATTAGAGGCCAAGCTTTGGCAGTTTATTTTCTTTATTTTGAAAGGTTTTTGGAACAAAAACAATTCTTACAAGCTTTTATTTGCCCAATTTCATTCACTGATAGTTTTTCTCATTTACCCTTTTTTCAAATTAATCCTCAGAAGAGTCAATTTAAACAATAAAATCGTTTTCTGAAAAAACAAGTGTGATGCACGCTTCAAAGTACTGATTAAAACAAATGCAACCAGTTGTCGCAGTCCACAAAGCGCAAAAAACGAAAAATAAGTAAAATGTGAAAATACCGTTACGAGATACAGTTAGGAGTTTTACCTAATAATTATTCTTAAATCAAGACATCTTTTGTTAAAAGTAAGAAAAACCCCTCCCTTGTTATAACGGTAAAGCACTAAAAAATCGAGGGGGCTATTCACTTGTCGCGCAGTGTATGTATTACTTTGTTTCAATCATTTGTTCATTTCGAGATAAAAAATATTCGCGTTCTTACACCACCTTACACAACAACTGTAATCGCGACACAAACCACTATTAGCATTTTAGCGAATGACACGATACGTGAAAAGCATAAGCAATATTAGCCGTGTTTTTTTAAAGAACTATATACATTGATTATAGAGTAAGTAGATTTGGACAAACATTTGTCCAGCTACGATACCAGATGGCGATAGTTGTACGGTTTTAAGTTTTAGGGCTGCGAATTTGTACGCCTCTAAAATCAATGGTTATGGGTTTTCAACATTAATTAATTAATATTATTTCCTTATACGTGCATAATAATTATAAAATATAAAAAAATTTCAATTTTGTTAATTTTTAGTATAACTTGAAAAAAGCCGGTTTGCGCCTGAATTTTAAAAAGCGTTACAAAGCCCTTCACGCATGTTGAAAGGAAAGCCAGAAGTTTTGGATCTAAAAATAGATTCCTGTGCGCGTATTCCTTTTCTTTTGTTGTTTTGTTGTTGTTGGAAAATACGATTTCTTGGTCGGTGGCTGAAATTTAACAATGAAGAAGATGATGAATGGAGATGCAAATTTAATGGGAAATTAATCATTGTGTTTTTTTTCCATTTTGAGAAAAATGAATTAGGTTTTTTTAACAAAAAATCAAACTTTTTTTATTGATTTTATTATTGATTATAGAGAAAATTTGAGTGGTTAGTTGGGTAAATTTGAATATATGTATGTATTTGTTTACAATAAAAAAATCAGAATTTTCGTTCAAAACCTTACTTCATATTTCTCAAGATAAGTCGAATTCAATGAAGGAATAACAGTTCAGATTTTGAAAGTTTTTTTAAATGTTTGTATTAAGGGTGATTGTCTACTTTATCGCCTAGTCCTCCGCTCTGGGCGCAGCACCAAAAGGGTCGCGCCCTAATCCGAGAATGAGGTAGAAATTGAGGTGGGGGAGTTTTTGGGGGCCCACAATCCAAAGTCAAAGTCGTTACTAAAATAACTGCTTATTGAACCGCTATTTTAAAAAAAAATTACTTGTAGAAAGTTGATTTTTACAAAATTTCAACCCTGAATAAGTTTTTAGGGGCGAGCGACGGCTAATTCCAAAGGAAATGTGTTCAGGTCAACGCTCTATACAACCCCTACCCCCCGGGGGATGGGGTGATAAAGTAAGTAATTACCGAAAATTCTAAGAAAATTGGTACATACATATATATTTCACTCCATTACCCATTCATTCAGTTATGGTAGCTTCAATAAAACCACCCCCTTGCTTACTTCCGATAGCATCAAATTTTAAAATAATGAAAATAATCCAAGAATTGACAATAAAAATACTGCGGTGAAATGGCGAGTTCCTCTACACAAGAACTCACTTGTTTTGTGGTGACATAAAGATTGCAAACAAGTTGGAATTCTTGATGTACAGGTTGCAGCGAGATGCAAAATCAAAGAAGAAGTTGTAGATGTGGTGTGGACATATTGTGTAGTTATTAGCAATATGAGCGGTCGCAAACCCTTGCTTGGAACGACCAGCTTTAAAGAAGGAGCATGATGTTACGGAAGCATGTACTAGAAAACGAAAATAAAGATACATAAGCACAGACGAAGACAAATCTAGAATAGAAAACTATAGTATTTAGAAATGAACCGATAATTGAAATTTGCATTTCTAGAAATTGCCAGCTATTTTAAAATTTATTTGTAATATTCAATATACATCATACTGGGAAGGGGACAACACAAACTTTGTTCGCAAAACTTTTTTCCCATAGAATAATACCCGTGAAACAAAGAAAAGGCGCTCGTAAGCCGCTGGAAACAGTGCGCACAAACATTCCGTCGACATTGTCCACACAGGCATTCCGTCGGACGTTCCATTCAAACTTCAAAGTACGACGACAAAAGCCTCTTTCATGTGGACCCACCATTAAACAACATAAGTTCTATAATACTTATCTACAATTTCTTCATTCATTTTTAATATTTTTTTGGTTTAAAGGTAAACTTTTTTTTTGAAATGCTTGCCTTTTTCTTAAAAGTTGTTACTTTGCAAATTACTGAGTTTATTGAGTAGATAGAAAGGCCGGCCCTCTTCAAAACTTCATACATTTTTGTTCCTTTCAGAAACTTGAGAGTAGAGCTATGCGTGCAACGGAAAAGCGGAAAATTGCTGCAGACTCTAATTAGAAGCCTTCTGTAAAACTGTAAAATTAACTTACATCTCAGTTCTAAGGAACTGGTTTGAGAGCTTTATTTCTGGCCGTTCAATGAAGGAAAGATTGGATGGCGTCGAGCCCAACTCTCATTCCATCTCGGCTGGCGTTCCCATTAATGATCTGCTCTCAAGCCCCTTCAGCCCACTTCATAGTTTTGACGACGACAGCAATCTGCGTTTCTCCTACGCCTTCGACAACATAAGACAAGCACTTGCCACACCTTGTCTCCTAGGCCGTGAGCTCATGTCCAACTCTATTAACGGGACATTGAACTCATTCTTGATTGGGGCCTATAGAATTGTGTCGAATTTCAACGCAACCAAAACCAAGTACTGTCTTATCTCTACAAAAACCTGCACCGTCCCTGCATCCTTTATCTCAGCAGGCAAAAAAAATCTAATGGCTGACTCATCTGTAAACATCTTAGACGAAATTTTATCTTTAGATCTGCGATCGAATAATCACATATTCCAAATCGCCCAACAAGTTTATCAATGCCTGAGATTCCTCAAAAGATGCAAGTTCCTCCTTAAAGGAGTATCCACACAGATCAGGGACGTGGCCGGGACGTTAGATTTTTTCTCCGGCCCGGACACGGACATGTGTGAACGAGTACATATAAAATGTACGTACCAATATTTTTTGAACCCCTGACGGAACACTAATAAGTGTGTATATTCCTTTACACGTTCACACATGTCCGCATCCGGGGACGGGCTCGTTCACACATGACAGAACACGGCCCTGTGACGTCCCGGGCACGGCCCTGATATTTGTGGATACCCGTAAGCCAGCTGCCCTGGCTGCAATCTACAAATCCTACATTCCGCCCCGCCTTGAATATTATTCGTATATTTGAGCGGGCGCCCCAAAAACTACTTTGACTTGGCTGGAGAAGGTGCAAAACCGCCCCTCTGCTGCTCCATATACTACTAAAGACACCGTAGGAATGTAGCAGCCCTCCCTAAATGTTACCGCTATTACCATAGCGACTGCTACACTGAAATTAAGAAGCTCCTGCCTACACGGCAACTTTTTTCTCGCAACACAATACTAGCCAACTCGTCTTACCCCCGGCTCACTGCAGACCTCCTCTTCCGCCATTACGGTTTAGAAGTTCATTTATAAATAGAACAACTCCACAGTCGGTTTTGCTGGACCCATATAAGACCTCCGAGTTCAAACGCAAGGTTAATCGATATCTACTCACGCACCCTGCAAACCCCTAACCTATGCCTTCTCTTCTATCCTTCAGATCAAGCTTATTACTAGACAACTAGACATTACACCATGACTTGCACCACATGACGAACTAGTGTTCCAAAGGGAGATTCCTTAGCTTGACCATGCCATATAAAAAAAATTAAAAAATAAAAATTATTTTGTATATCTCAATACTAGTACAATTACCCATAAAAATTTGAAGTTTCTTCGAATTAAAATACCTGAGAAAAAAATCTAAAAATTTGTCACATTTTTCACTAAAAATGAAATAATCCCTTAAAACCCATTTCATTTTTCTCAACATAATAAGAAACGCTTGATGCCAAATTTCCCATTAAAGTCGTCTCGCCCATTCATTTCTTTACCCCATTGTCAAATTTCACCCATCGGCCACGAAATCATCATCACAAAAAACGTAGTAATCTATTTTTAGATCCGCAGGCACTAAAATAAAAGCCGCAGCCTCTGATTTTTTTTCCAAATGCGCGAAGGGCTTTTTCATAACAAGTAAAAGTTTATTTCGGAAACTAACCATATAGAGGAGAACAAAACCCTGCGATTCTAGCGCACGAAGCTCGCAGCGCCGTAGCTGGATGTTATTTTGACTTGCGTTTGTCCATATCTACTTAGTATATAATCAATGCTATATAAGCCGTGTTTTTTTAATGAACTATATAGTTCTTCCCCATACAAATCTGAAAACCCAGGTTTTATCGAGGTTTTTATCCAGGTCTTGGGACATTTCAAAATTTCCCTTTCTTTTCGGAATGTAGCATAATTACCGGCTGTCGGAAAAACGTCATTTAAAATAAAAACAACATAGAAGTGACGAGAGCAAATTTGAAGGCATGAGGAAACAAATAATTTATTTTTTAGAAACTTATTCATTATTTTCTAGAGGGGAATTCGTGTAACAGTTGTTTACTGACACGCAACTTCGGATTAATTTTAATATATTTAAAGCACTGAAGATGGCGCTTAGTGAAATTTCCCTTGTCGTTTTTTTAATGAACTGGATCGAAGACCTATATAGTTCATTAAAAAAACACGGCTATAGTTCTTCCATCGAGTTCATTAAAAAAACGACAAGGGAAATTTTACTAAGCGCCATCTTCAGTGCTGTAAATATATTAAAATTAAACCAAAGTTGCGTGTCAGTTAATAACTGTTACACGAATTCCCCTCTAGAAAATAATAAACAAGTTTCTAAAAAATTAATTATTTGTTTCCTCATGCCTACTTTGCTCTCGTCACTTCCCTGTTGTTTTTATTTTAAATAACGTTTTTTCCGACCGCCGGTAAGTATGCTAAATTCCGAAAAGGAAGGGAAATTTTGAAATTTCCCAAAACCCCGATGGGGACCCCGATGAAACCTGGGTTTTCAGATTTGTATGCGGAAGAGCTTTATATTTCATTAAAAAAATACGACTATTGATGATGAAACTTTAGAAATCAGGATTAAAATTCATTTAATAACGCACCATGACGTAAACGACATGAGGGACTGGTAGTATTAGCTTAGCTTAGCTTAGACTCTTTCACAAAAAAAAACTATTTCAAAAATCTATAGTACTGCAATTTTTTTAAACAATTTTTTTAAACAACATATCGATTTATTCTACTTCTAATACTCTAATACCCTTACAATCGCATACATTTACCACACAAAACTCTAGCTAACAATTTCCAGAATGAATAATGGAATTAGCAAAATTACTTCCCAAACACACATTTACACAAAATTACTAAGTATTATGAAACTCGGTAATATTTTCCATCTAAATTGATAGCCACAGCAAAGGAATGTTCAAAGCCTTCCCTGAGACCCCTAATATCGGAAATTTAAATTCTTGTATAATCTTCTCCCATGCCAATATGTCTTAAATCATAATGTTCCCAAAAACAAAAAGTTATTAGCACATTATCTCCTAGACGGCCCTGTAGAAACGATCTGCTAACCAATCTAGAAAGGGCGCCTCAACCCCCATTCTGCTCTATCTAGTTCTGAAACTGAGAGGAAACTGATTATTACAAGTAATACGGGGCTGCCCCTACGGCATTTTACTCTACAGGATAACTTATTTCCTTGATGATTAAGCTTGACTAAGGAATTATCTCAACAAATTTGAGTTCTGTTCTACAGCTTTCAATGTTTACAAGCGCTTTCAGACTTGGAATTAACGTAAAGAGGCGCTTGTTATGAGGCGACCTTTTGGCCTTATCATGCACGAACTAGAATCACCTGATAGGACATTTATGCGATGTCTTACAAAAGAGTGTTATCATGTTGCTTTTAAAAAGTTTATTAAATATTTTGCGGTATGGAACAAATTACTGTCTGCCAACCGCTCATTTTCACAAATCAAGAGCTTTCACCACATGCTCAACCGATAAAGTTGCTGGTTGTAATATTGCATGAATTCATAAAGATTAGGAGTTCAAAAAGCTTTGAAAACGAGGAGTGCATGGTTTTGTGGGTGTTGGTGGGTTTTTTCGCCCTGTATATGCTACGAATACAAAACTGTTAAATCTGGCAACGGTTCATAAAATGTTACACAATTATGCCATAGGTTTTACACTTTGTGATTTCACGAAAAGATTTAAACGTAGTTTCCTTAAAATTATTTTCCACGGTTTGCAGTTTGTTCAGCATCAGTTGCAACGTTTAATTAACTTTAACTCTATATTTTAAGTAATTTCCTTCCACTTTTTTATTGTACTAATTTAAGAATTCTTCTTTTGTACAAATATTGCCTAAATAAATAATAATAATAATAATAACCTGGAAATAATAAAGTAAACAAGGTTATTAGAGAAGGAAAAATCGAATAGAGGCTAACCGAAGATAGGCGACAGATCACCTAGTAGTACTACGCCAGAAAAAGAAGAGGTCTTAGATTGAAATGATATTCGGCAAACGGTTTTCTATAAAAATCTTCTATTTGTTCCATACAATTTTTTGACGTTTGACAGATGCTGCTTATTAAAAGAATTTTGGTATTCAACGAGCCGAAATCTTCAATATTTTCTTCTATAATTTCTTCTGTGATAGAAGGCTCATTGGTTGAGCATTCTATGCGCAGAGAGTTCTTGGTTGTGTAAATTGTAACAGTAAGAAAACTGATAAAGGAGAAGAAATGGACGTCATGATTAGTCGAATATTGAGAGAGGCAAAAAAAAGTAAGGTGTAAGTATACATTGATTTAAAATAATTTTATTTTCTTACAAATTTATATTTGAGACAAACACACCGAAATTAATAACGTTAATAATTACGTTTAAAAAGCGATCAGTTTCATTTATCTGACCAGCCGATTATCAAAAGATACGGCAAGAATTTTACAAACAAAGCTCGAACCGTTTGCTCAGCAATATAATTCTTTTTGCTCCACTGTTGTTTTTTGTTGCCTTTCTGTCATTATTAAATTAAATTTATGGATATATAAAAAAGATTTCTTTGTATAAAGTTACTTGCAACTGACCATGTTTTATATTTTCCTCCAACTTTGTCTTATAACGTTTATTTTTAGACGTCAAAATATACTAACTGACAAAACATAAAAGAAATACAAGATTCGTAATTAAAAAATAGAAGATTAGAAATTCGAAAATATCTTGAATACAAAATAAATGAAATCTTCTATTTTCTGAATCTTCAATTTTTTTATAGAAGTTTTAATAAAAGAATAGAAGACTTTCGCCGAATAGCCCCCATTACCTCTGAACAGATTTCCTGATTTTTATCATCCAGTTACTCAAAGGCAAAGACTTCGAATTATGGACGAGAGTCTGAAATTGCCTTAATGAGGCTGAGTCAGCGCCGGCTGGTTCAAGGTAGAGCGGGATTGTCTTTCGACGAGCTTTGGTTGACGCTTTTTACATCACACAAATTGTATTTCCGGTTGTCCGAGATAAACCTTTTTTCGAGCACTGCCAAAGCAGCCTTGGCGCGATGAAGATTTATCTGGACAAGCTTCATATAGGAAGCAGTGTTTACTTCCTTAGGGGATTATGTCCCCCTTTTGTGAGCCTTTTTAGGCTGGGGTTGCCCCTAATGATTTAGGTGGCGGGTTTAGCCCATTACTACACGAGGGACCATGGGTATAGGAGGACGGGCTTTTTTTGGGCAAGGGAGGCGTGCGGGGATACTCCTCGTGTAGGAATGGCTTTAGGGGCACAGCCCCGCCTGTAGTGGCAATAGAGGAAGCATTTCTTCCCAGAGTTGCTTCCCCGGCTGGCGCTCGCTGAGGGGCATTTCAAGTTTGGCTGGCGCAATTTTGGTCATGAGCTTTTCTGCCGCCGTGATACTAAGCTGTACCAAACCAAACTTGTAGCCAATTTAGCCACTCGTCTGCGGCAGCTCGTCAATAGACCTTTGGTCCACAGGGAACGTTATTTCTGAGAATGGTGGGCGATGCATTTTGTGGAGTATTCCCTTTGGGTCCTGTTTTGGACCCTATCCTTTTCAACATGTCAGTGGGGTCTTCTGTTGCCGCCGGGAAGTACCAGACCACAACATGGCTTCGCGGCATCTTGTCCTCGACTACAGCGGCGAGGTTTGCTCCTTCTCAGAGCTCCCTTGCACGGGAATCAGTTGTTCAGTGATCAGTAGAGTCCCCGGATAGTCAGTCGCAAGCACGCCAATTCTGACACTTTCTGCTATTTGGGAGCAAGTCGGCTTTGAAGCCGTTCTAGGTTTCATTATGGGTGCGTCGGACTTCGGTTTTCAACCGGATTTTCGAACCGTATGGCTGGAGCCTTTACCCTTTTGGCCGGGTTTTTGTGGCCTAGAGGATCTACAATCGTCTTATTAAAAAGAACAGTCTCTCTCTTCTCTTAGAGGCTCCTAGCAGCCTCTACACGGGAGTAGCCAGCACCCAAAAATCGTCTAAAACGTTTTCGGGCTGCACCACTCCGTCTTCTCAAAGCGGTCGCTTTTCCGCACACGCAAAACACGTCTAACTTTAGCGGCTGCCACAGACAAAGTAAACAATGAATACAGCTGAATATTTTCGCATACTTCAGGGGCATGTAAACCAACATAACAAAATAAAAAAATCGATAATCGAATGTAGATACGTAGCCCGCGAAATCTGAAAATTCACCTTACTTTTTGAACAGACTTCGTATATGTATATAAAAAACTAACAATAGGAAAAACAAATTCATTTTACTAATAGACCGAGAGCCCATAACGACAAATTATTTGAGTATCAGGTCTACTCTATAAATTTAGGTATAATAGGTTTAAGTTATACTAAAAAATATAAATTCGATGGCGGACTGGAAGATTTACGGTAATTGGTATTTTTTAGTAATTTTTTAAGAAGACATTTTTCAGATGACAGACGAAATTCATATCAACTCCTTCATACACTTATTCCGTTATTAGATTATTATATGTACTAAACGTTAAAAGTGGCAGAGGAAGGAATTTTTGTTAATTTCCCCGGCAGAACCAATTGAATAGTTTTGTATATCACCTAGATTATCAAACTACGATTTTCGAGCCAGAGCACAAATTACCTGAATAGCCAGTCTACTCTCTGAATTTAGGTTTAATAGTTTTAAATTATACTAAAAAATATAAATTCTATCGCTCTGGAAACATACGCCTGTTAGAGTTCACAGCAGCTGCCACGGAGTGTACAATTCCGATGCTGTCATAAAGAAATATCCTACTAGGAGCGCTCGCGGAAAAAATCGCTCGATTTTCATTGCGTTTTCACGGCTCTGTCATGTATCTGGGAAATTTATAATTATGCAGAGGTTTTAGGGCAACTCTTAACGAAAAAAATGCCTTTTTTAAATTGTCGTACGATGCTTTCTTACCGATCGCGCACGGTTTTTCCGAAGCACTTATTTTTACATTTTCGCAAATTGTGCGGAAACTTAATATTATTTTGCGACGAAAATTTGTTTTACAAAAAAACAGTATTAAAAGCTATAATTTAAGCCCCGAACGGATTTCCTACGAGTTACACAAGCTGTGAAAATGAAGGCAAGAAATCGCTATTTTTCGAGATAAAAGCGTGTTTTCTCGTAAAGTTTCTAACGGATTTGACTTCAACAACTATAATTTTTTTCGTTTTTTCTCACATTACAACCTCCTATTTTTGGTTTTTCCATTAAAATTTTTTTTTACCACTGTGTCGGCTGCGTACTGAATAGCACTGGAAGAACCTACCATGTGAGGGAAATCATAGAGGAACAGGTTAAACAGCTTTGGACCTAGAATGTATCCTTGTGGTAACCCTATTTCCATTCTGAACGGTTGGGAGCAGAGATTCCCTATTTGAAAAATTCCGGATCTTTCTCGTAAAAAACTATGTATAATTTTAATTAACGGTAAAAGGCAGCCCAAGGTGGTTAGCTTCAACAGCAGCCCCCATGCCAAACTCTGTCAAAGGCCTTACTGATGTCTATGGAGCAGGCAACGTTTTGAATAATTTTGTCCTGGAACAACAGTAGCGCCTGTTCCGTTGAGTGTTCCTTCTCAAAGCCGAACTGGGAATAGGGGATGCATTGCCTCTCAGAGGAAAACCTCACGAGCTTACCCAGGATCAGTTTCTCTAAAAGTTTACCGATGTTTGAGAGCATCGCTATTGGCCTGAAATCGTCAGTACACGAGGGTCTGGATTCCTTCGGAATAGGAATTATCTTGGCTCTCTTCCAGCATTTCGGGAAGAGACAGTTGTTTTTGCAGTTGTTGAACAGGGGGCACAAATATGAGGTGAGAACGCCCAGAGATTTTTTTATGATAAAGTTAGAGACCCCATCCGGGACGGCGGACTTTTTCCCTTTCAGGTTTTCACCCAATTCTAAAGTTGCGGAGAATGTGGTGAATTATCTACCCTCGACTGACGGTTCGGAGACTGTATTTGTTGGCGAAAAAGGGTGGTTGGGGGCTGGGGGTCCCGTTCGATCGTAGTTATGATCTCGTCCGCTTGGGAACCCGTCCGATTATCATAATCGTAGGGGTCCTTCGTAAAGATTCTCTCATACTGGTCTCTAAGGACATTAAGCTCAGTGGCGTGGCGTCTTTGGAAGCAAGGGATGCATTGCATCCCTTACAATTTCTTAGGAAATAAAAATAAAAATTCAAATTTTATCAATAAATTATTCTTTTCTTTTACAAAACTTTTCTTTTTTATTTTATCATTGTGAGATTAACTTTATATTATTACAGCTTTTTCTAGCCTCCACTGTTAGATATAAATTCATTGCCTCCAAATGATCAATTAAATGGAAGCATAAAATATGTCCATGAGCGAAAGTTCTCTCCTCCTTCTCTCTGAATTCGTATACGAAAACGCAAAGAAACATGCCAGCGGACTTCGAGAAGCAAAATTTGAATTGCTTCCCTTGACTGTCCGTTGGAACGCACTTCGGTGGGAGCTTGTCGATGAAGAGGGAAGTGGAGATTGGGAGACACAACGAACGTTTGGTCCTGTGGCCAGAGCCAAGGGAAGCAATTCAAATTTTGCATCCATACGAAGTTTGAACATATTTTTTGTTGGGTGAGAGCGGAGAGAAGTTTTCTAATAAGATTGGAGGGAATTCAATTCTATGAGCAATCTAATTGGAAATGGTTTTGTACAATGTGGTTTGAAATTAATGACTTAATTGTAGAAAATAGTAAAAAGCAGTATTTTTAGAGTAATTAATTAAGTAATTAAAATAAATACAAAATTGTTTTGCCTGCAATTTAGTTGGTGCGATTTGTTTTGTGAGTTAAAAATAGTGCAAGTAGTTTTAAAAAGTAAGTTTGAAAATAAAATTGGATAAATTGAAAAATATTTATATATTATTTATGTCAGTTTTTTTGCTTTATTAAATATAATGGGATGGTAAGCATTTTTGCATAATGGACGATTTTTTGCAGCAATCCTTTGGCTCGCGTTCATTTACGGAAAAGAGATCCATAATTGAAAATGGTAGACCGAAACCAATATTACATATTTTAAGTGAAAATAAAACATGCACTAGGCACTTTTCTATTAAATTATAAAATAGCGCGAATTGGCTTACCTGTTGTCAAAATAAGCATAAAATTTTTTGTTGGCCTTGCATTTTATTTTCAAATGAAAAGAACCTTTGGCGGTCTTCGGGATTTAATGATTTAAATAATTTTCATAAGCCGTTGATAGGCATGGTCAAAAATCGTCCGAGAATTTAAAATTGGTTTAGCTCTTTCTAAGTTCGGTACAAGCCAAAGGATTGAAAATCTAGTAGACACTCATTATAAATCCTCAATTATGAGAACAATGAGTTAGTTAAAAAGATTCGAAAAATTATAAAAATTTGTACAGATGTTTGCCACTTGGCATGTCAGGAGCAAGCCTTTCGCGGACACCGCGAAGGTCAAGATTCTATTAATCGGGAAAATTATGATGAAATAATTTCACTTTTGGCAAAACATAATCCAGAACTTAAAAATCAGCCTCAGTATTTTCTGGATTATCAAACAATATTCAAAATGATTTAATAATGACTATTTCATACTAAAAATTAAAATGACTTCTGAAATCCAAAATTCTGAGTTTGTC
The DNA here is from genome assembly GCA_963855945.1 of Thereva nobilitata. Classification (NCBI taxonomy): domain Eukaryota; kingdom Metazoa; phylum Arthropoda; class Insecta; order Diptera; family Therevidae; genus Thereva; species Thereva nobilitata. Next base: position 57,787,582 of record OY979698.1, on the reverse strand, counting down.
GCAATTATTTGTGATGAAACCACGGATATTTCCTGTCGATCTATGTTGTCAACCAGTCTGAGATACGTTTCTTCCTCTGGTGACACGAAAGAAACATTCATTAGTTTTAAAAATATTTCCGATGATGGAAGAGCAGCTCGTTTGCATGAACATGTAGTTCATGTTATGCAGAATTTCGTATGTGGTTCCAAGTTACAATTGCTATGACGAAGCTTCAGTTAAGGCAAGTGAAGTTAGAGTTAAAGAAACTTCCAAATGCTCTTTTTGTACACTGCTTTGCCCTTCGCTTAAATATTGTTTTATCGAAATCATGTGACAAGATTCGTGAGTGACGAAACTTCTTTCAGTCTATCACAGGTTTCTCAACTTTCTTTAGTCACTCAACTCAACGAACCGCTATTCTCGACTTGTTTTTAAAGCAAAAACTTCCAAAAGTAGCTCACACTTGCTGCAATTTCAATGGAAGACTTATTTTATCTATTCATAATATAGATAATCTTAATACTCCTTTTGAATATATAACGTGCATCCGCGGAACGGAGTTTTTCCACACAAATTTTACCAGATTGCATCCCCTACAATTCAAAGCACGCCACGCCACTGATTAAGCTGCTCCTCTGGATTAGTGATAGTTCTTCCGGCAACAATTAATTTGGAGTTCTCCAAGCTAGCCTTCCCCTCTTTCTCCCCGTAAGGCGATCAATCTCCTTAAACGCCTGTGGATAGGGTCTAATTTTGCGCAACTCCCCCCTATACCAAGCGTTCGCGTCTAGTCTTTCACGAATCAGTTTATTAAGGCGAGTTATTCTTGCTGAAAGCTCCACATATTCTGCGTTTTGTCTATTTCTGGTTCGGTAAAAGATTCTTCTGATAGCCTGCAGCCAACTACTTCTGACCCTAATGAGTTTCAGGCCTAATTCCGAAATACCGTTATATTTAAAGGAGATCACCAAGATTGGGCTAATTCTGAAAGTGCCGGCCAACAAAAATAAACTTATTATTTCAATAGAGCTTAGCATTATAAACGTTTTTTATTACTACACCAAAGTTCTAAGTCAATTCTCTGAGATTATATTTAGCCTCAAAGTAACAGAAATTGTATTGAGAACTTATATTGATTTAAGTCTCTGTTTGACAACAAAGTGCAAAAAATGGCGCCACTGCCTACCTCTGGCGCAGTGAGTGCGAGCGAGGCAGCATGTGACCCTAGCTAACGCAGGTAACGCACCGCTATCATACCTTTTATATTTTTACAATATAACCCACGTTTTTACTTTACGTGTATCAAAATCGTAGCAATTATTATTAAAGTAATAACATTTTATTTCACACACTTTTAAGCCCCTTACAATTAGCGCTAGGCGGTGGCGTTTAGCGGGCGTTGGTTGGTAGTTGTTGGTAAAAAGCGTACAATTGCATGGGTAGACCTAATAGGAACTCTTTGATTCAAACGCTCATTTCAGGCCTAAAGGTTGAATATTACCTCTGAGACTTGACTTAGGACTTTGGTGTGATTATAAAAAATGTTTATTTTGCTATAATCTATTAAAATAATTAGTTTATTTTTTTTTGGCCGGCACTTTCAGAGTTAGCCCAAAAATGTATGGCGGCTGGGTGATCGCCTTTCAATATCTTGCACTCAGAGATTCTGCGTGCAAAGAATTCAATCTCCTCATTTGCGAAGCTTCTATCGATCGGCAGTAGGTATCCAGAAGGTTCCTATGTTGATCTACATTGAACAAGTCCCAGTTAATATTTTTATAGGAAGTGACAAGTTTTGGTTCACCTCTAGTTGTTTGCCAATTCCCTAACCGTATCCTGTGGGCCACCCCGTAGTGGTCTGATGGATAAGCAAAGGTGCTACATTCTACCAGGCTAGGGTCAGTAATAGAGGTCGAAAACCAAAAAAAAACCTATGGCCTCGATTCTCAGATCCGGAAAATCGGAAGTGAATGCGGATTTGAAACTTTGCGATTCTCAAATCCACAGTCGCGAATTCAAAACCGCGGTCGCGGATTGAACGCAGATTTAATTACCGAAAAAATTCAGAGTGAACGCTCACGCGATTATGAAATATGCGATATCGGATTTACTTAGACAAATTTCACGTTTCAAATCCGCGGAAAAATTATTGCGGATCACAAATCCGCAGTTGCGGCGGGAGTGTCCGATCCGCCGGATCTGGGAGTCGAGGCCTAAGTAAGAAGAGCATCTCGGGAAAGTGGGGGAGCCAGGGTGAACGAGCCCGGAGTACAAGTAAGCCTGGGCCCCAAACCAGTCATGAAGTGTTTTACCATTTGGGTTCGTTCCTGAATCCCCAAAAAGGGTGTCTAGCGTTAAAATCACCGCCGATTATAAATCCGTCATATCCACGGACCAAACTCTCCAGTCCGACGAGCTCGTCTACCCAGGCCCAATCCACATTGCAAGGGACATAAATAGCCCCAATGAGAATTTTGAAAGACCTACCGTTCTTGCGAGTGGGCCAGCTAATGAAACATGTGGAGAAAAGTGTAGTGGGGAACTCCACCGATTCAAACACCAGGCTCTCCTTTAAGGCTATGGCAGTTCCCCTTCCCCGTCATTCTTAATTCATTTATACCCCTACAGGAGTAGGTTGTTCTTAGGGCGTAGTCTCGTCTCCGTTACCAGGGCCACCTGGGGCTTACGACTCTGTACTTCATTCGATAGAGTAAGTGCTCTCTCTCTCTTGAGATGTTTATTATGCTTAGTTCGGTATAAGAAAATTTCCTATGAAGCTAATATAGGCCATTCCCTCTCGCTCCCCTGCAGCTTGTACGTAGGCCAAAAAACCCGAAGTTCCTCTAGGAGAGTCCCAAAGGGTACCCCAAACATTTTCGATGACTCCGCCATGAATTCTTCACCTATGTTTACTCCTGACTTCTGTCTTCTGTTCCCCCGATAAGACATTAGAGTACAATAGACCAGGTTTCACCTTTTGACTGGGTGGCCTTTCTGAAAAAACTTGCCTACCTTTTCTTATGTTATGCACGCGGGTGCGGTTCTCTTCCCTTCTTTCTAAGTACCTGACAAAGTTGGGACATCCCCTAAAATTAGCTGGATGCTCCCCGCTACAGTTACTACACTTAGCTTTGTTACCTGGTTGGTCCCCCTTTTAAAGGCAAGTGTTTCCGCAGTCAGAACCGCATCTCACACATTTCACGTTATTCGCGCAATTGGTGCTAAGGAACCCGAAGGTTGTACATCTGAAGCATTGTAAAACCCTTTCTTGTAGGGTTTTTCAAATTTCACGACGTTTTAGGCCACTGTCCTGATCTTAATACGGTCTTTACCCGGATAACCAGGCTCTAATTTGATAAGGTAATTATCCACCAGGTTATAGTTTTATGCCCCGTTAGAGATTAAAAGCTCCTCTCGGACCTCATCAGCTGAGAGGTTTCCTGTTAATCCCTTGAGAACCCAGGTCTCTCCTTTGGCTTCTTTCGGCGTGAATGAAAACCCACCTACTTTGGACTCTGTCAGTAAACCTAAGATTTTTCAGTGTAACAATGGCTGATCCACATAAATCTTGGTCTTGGCCTGGCCAAGTTTTTGGATCCTAAAATTAAATGCACAATTTTGTACCTTGCATTATTCTAAAATAGCCAAGGGCTTACCACTTGAGAAAAAGATTGGAGGGCACCACTTAATCTTACCTGAATTACCTGGAGTTGAGGAAGACTTAGGTTGGGGGATCTCCTTAGAGGTTTGGACATCCTCCACCTGAAGGGGACTGAACCTATTGGCAGGACTTTTAGTGGCGTTAACCATCATATCCTTATTGCGCACTCCTGCGCCCTTTCTGACAACTGTGAATTCTGCCTCGCTATTCAGTTTATGCAAATATTCAGAGTCAACATCTAAATTAATATTAATGTCCATATCAATATTATTAGGGCTGCTATCTTCCGTTAAAGTATTAACAATATTATCTCTAACTACAATATTAGAATCATCCTTAATTGACAAAGACTTATCTTTACTTATAGTTACGTCAGTCACTGTTCCTTCTGCTGCAATATGCGATGATGCGATTGCTGTGTCACTTACATCCAAGTGAGTCTCCAACTGTACATTTGTACAAGCTTGTGACGCCGGTCCCTCCGCGTCATTCTTCTTTTATTTCTTTTTTTTTACACCTCGACTTTCGATGCTATCTTGAACCTACTTCATGAGTTTTGGGTCAAAGGCCTTTAAGCCGCTTTTCGGCAAGTTCTTTAGATTAGTCACTTCATGGGGCTTCATAGCTGTGCGTCTGCTAGGCTTGGGGCCCGGGGCGCCCCTACCCTTTGACATATCTACCGCGTTTCTCTTCAGCGTCTAGAAAACTTTCCTAAACTCCTGAAGAATTAAGAAGTTTCTCACACCTTGGATGTTTCCACCTGGGACTACCCAGAAGAGTAAAAGTTATATTAAAGACTTTCTTAATAGCTTTTCCACTAAACTGCACTATGGTAGTGATAATTCGCCTGTAACTTGTTTACCATAAAAACTTCGCACTCCAAGAGAATCACGTTTGTACTTATAGGCAGTACCGTAAGAGCTCTAAAAAAATCAATTATATCAGTCTGTTCGTACAAATTTTGAGTGTTGTATAGTGTATAGTGCTTTGCAGTCGGCTCGATGTTGACACATGTACGCATCTGCCAAATTTTTTAGTTCTCCCACCTCTTTCCAAATTTCCTCAGTTGGTACATTTTTCAACCTTTGACTTTCATCTTTTGAGAAAGTAACCCTTAAATCCCTTCATTCAATATTGGTACTGGATTCATCATAGCCAACTCTTTTTACAATTTCATTTAAAATTTTGGAATGACTTCTTTTTGAAATATCAAGAGCTCTTTCAGGGTTTAATAACTCAAGTTCTTTAAAGATTTTGTCATCAAACGGTAATCTTAAGAGTTGCTTAGTAAATGAAGTGATATAAAATTGCTGCACATTCTTCTTAAGTTCTAATTGTTTATTTATTTCAAGAGCTTTTAGGAATTTTTCACATTGGAGGCCTAAGTAAATCTCTGTAACCGGTAGTAAGTGCTCATCTGTCAAATCTTGAATATTTTCCAGAAAATCATAAAGTGAGGCTTTGCGAAATTAATCGAAATTTTTCTTAATAAAGTGCAGTATTCTGCATACAATCTGTCAATCAACATTGTTTTCGATTGAAATAAAGCATTAAAACTATTAAAGTAATTAGGCCTTTATTCTTTAGTCTTGCATGATTTCCAACATCAAGGTTGTTTTTGTCCTTGTCGTTTCTATTGCTGAGTCATACAAGAACACATCGATTCCCTCATTCTTATACCACGTATGGGCATTTTTAGGGAAATTTTGATTTTTAATGATTATTATCTATCTTGCAATTCTCTACACAGCAGTTGCAATATCATGAAAGAGGAAGTCACAGCAAAGCAAAATTTTATACTAAGTACGTAAGTAAGTATACTGCAGAAGACATAAAAAGCAGTTTTTAGCTTCTCCTAAAAATTTTGAGTTTTTCTCGGACGCGGTATTAGAATGAGGGTATCGATATGTAGGTTCTAATGCCGTCCAATTTTCAAGTAGTCTTTTAATAGCAGGTTGCTTGACGAGCCATCTAGTTTGTGCGAGTTTTAGAACCTTTCACTTTTCCAAATGAAAGTATTCTTGAAATTCAGGAAGCATAGCAAGACTTTTTGGGCTTTTAGAAATATATAATTGATAACACTTTTCAGAAGTGTTTCACATTCAGTTGGAATGTGGCAAATTGATTTGCTTCCTACTAATGCTTCAGAAAGGCAGGTACATCTAAGTACATAGAAGAACGCAAGGAACATCATTCTTCAAAATTGATTAAAATGAGTTTTGCCTCCCTGTCATAACTGCAGCAATATAGCAACTAAGACCACATATATTTTTGAGTGGTACTTCCATATAAGCAAGAACCTTTTTGAAAGTATTATACATATAAGACCTCACTTGAGGAACAGAAGCGTCAACATCGATGAGTTTGACAAGCTTATCTTTTATGATTCCATTTGCAGGGTCAATAAATCGAGCAATACAGCAAAAATTCTTGCAAGATGCGGTACTTTCGTCCAATAGAACAGAAAAATAGTTGGATTTTCATTTTGTACTTAACACGCTATCAATAAAATTATTTAAAATAATGTTTTCTGCTATAAATTCCATCTTGGACAGATAAAAACCAATTTGCGTTCTGAAACGTGCATTAGCACAGTCAAAATAGAAAGCAACTTGACGTTTTAGAACTCAGCTATACACATATTGATTACAACCAAATTAGGAGCCTAAACAAAATTAAAGGACATTTAGAGGTGCTTTTTTCAGTACGGATTTTATGACAGATCACTCGAGTTGTGTCAAACTGTCATAGTATTTTTGTTCAGTTATTGTTTGGCATTTCATCAAGACGTTTGACATTGAAAAGACTGAGTCCGGTACAGGGTCTACATACTATTCAGAAGAAGAAGAAAAAGGTCCACTGTTTTCGACCAAAATTTCGTCCAGCAATGAGGCCCATTTCTGGGCTCATTTGTGGTAGCTCTAATACGGCATCCCTCCGGCTTAACCGGTTAATAATAAGGTATCGGACGATATACCTTCTTGTTCGTTTGGTAGTGTAATACTGCCGGCATCACAGCCTTTGTGAGGTGGTTAGAGGGATTCACTTGTTTCAGGAGGCATAACACTCTCCCGCTAACCCCGACGTTTGCATCTCTTGCTCAGCCGACTGCTTGAAAAAATGAACTCATACAGCATCCAATAGTTCGCCATCACGACAGAATCAATCAGCAATATCAGGGTTATAGCCTTTAAATATCCAAGAAATTTGGTCTGTCACTATGAACGAACTGATGCGGATAGCCACCGATTCAGATCTACATCATTTAGGTTTTCACTTATTTCCTGTTTTACCAGCTCCGTATTTCCGTAAACCGTCTTACTTCACTAAGAATTTGATAAAGCGAGAAACACATGTATTTTTAGTGCAATGGTACCTCTAATAACGTGATTTAATGAAGGAATGCACTTATCTGGCAACTTGTTAAGGGTGCTGTCGTCCCCTGAGGGCCCTAATGACTCTACTTCTGCAAAATTCAGTCTATCAAACAACCCCACGAGCAGCTTTTCCGCACCTAGTCCCTTTCATTCCTTTGAAGGAAGAACTCACTATCACCCGAACTGCACGGTATCCTCTGAAATGTTCTGACTCCTCGCTCCAGTTGTACCATCATCTCCGACTTCAAAACTTGTTCTAAATCAGAACTGAGTCCAGGATGGACTACAAACTTCGTCCACAACGAACTTCGAGTTTTTAACCTAATCAACAGGCTCCAATTTTTCCAGCAAACAGGCTTCTTGAATCCAAAGTTTGTCCAGGAGCTTACTAATTTTTTTCAATCCGCTGACTGCGACCTGTGTTTCCGAAACAAAACGGTCAATTCTGCCGTTACCGGTATCACCGGGATCATACTGGCAGGAATGCATTTGTTTATTCCCCATTCGAGCAAATCTGTGAAGCCTAGGCCGGACAGATGGTTTAATCGGGAGTGATGAATGCAACCAAAACTAAAGAAGCCGCCTTCAAAGCATACAACAGTTCTTTGAGTAAACGTTCCGCGATCAGGAAATAAGATTTAAAACCTCAAAACCGCTGGGGAATGTTCTCCTCAAATCCTTTTTGGTGCCACTGCTATGCCTTTCCCTGCACTCAAGTATTCCACACAGGACAGGGTACTCTTCAGGACTCGCGAGATATATTGGTGCCTCAACGAGTTCGATGCCAATAAATCAACTGAACCCCACAATATACCCCTTGTCTTAAATAAATTCGTCTCACATTTGGTTAAACCTATGCGTAAACTTTTCACCCTATCATGTTGCTCCGGAGTTTATGCAGACTCTTAGAAATTTGAACATGTTCAGCCCATACCGAAAAAAGGCGACTCCAACAACCCCTCAAACTACCGCCCAATAGCAATTACTTCTATTCTCTCTAAAAGCATTAACACGATAATCAATGAAGTTTTTATGGAGTATCTAGAACCCAACGAAATTATAAACGACAAACAGACAAACTGAGATCTTTTAGTGTGCTTTACAGAACATGTCAACCAAAGCGTGTATCGATTTGGTATGTCTGGTCTGGTTGCTCTAGATATATCAAAGCCTTTCGATAGAGTACGGCACTTATTCCTGTTAGCTAAACTCAAAGTTATTTGTGTTGACTCAGTTCTACAGAACTGGATTGAGAGTTTGCTTTCCAGCCGTTGAATTAAGGTAATACAGCATGGCGTCAAATCCAAACCCCATCCACTCTTTACCGGTGTCCGCCGGGGTTCATTTTATCATCTGATATATTTCTTATCTTCATAGATTTTCTACTCTCAAAACCCCAACAACCCACTTCATTGCTTTGCTAATGCAAGCAAATCACTTGCCAGTTCCTGTTCTAACAATCGCGGACTAATAACCGACTCAATCAACAGGGACATTCAATGACTCCAAAACAATGTACTGTCTTATTTCCAATAAAACCTTCAACATCTCTCCATTCGTTTCAGAGGATGGTGTTGAACTAATGGCCGACCCATCCCGAAGGAATGACCAGATATTTGAAATCCCCAAACAAGCATCCCAGTGCTTGGGATTTCTTAAGAGGTGCGAGTTCTTCCTCCAACCATCGGCCTGTGCTATAATATTCAAATCCTACATTCGTCCTCTTCTCGAAAACCACCTTGGCGTGGTTGGATATAGTACCAAGTACCAGAAAGAGAACTTGCATCTCTTAAGAAATTTCAAGCATTGAGATGCTTGTTGGGCGAAGATTAAGAAAAGAGCGGGTGATAAAATTGCCCCTCTGAGACACACCGGCAGAAATAGTAGGCTTATATTAAACGCTATCCAATACATTTATTAAAAAACGGTCAGAAAGAAAACGCTCAACCTAGTTCCTTAGAACTAGAAGTTTAGTCAGCAGAGCAGGGTGCCTTACCCCTGTAAATATTTAGAGGATCCAGACCAGACTCACTCAAGGGATGGATGCTTTGGTTGAAGGGCTCAGTTAAACTGATAAAAAGATCATCTGCAGATCTTTTGGTCTAAGGCCGTACTGCTTGTCGTCTATTATGTGGCTGGATTCAGGATATCCCAAAAGAAATTGGTTTTACCAGAAGTAACTTTGATAATGTTGTCTATAAATTGAGCACAGGTGATGAATATAATATTATTGTATAGAGTTTTGATGCCGTCGATAAGGTTCCTTTCTGGAAATCGAGAGGGAAAGAGAAAGAGAGGAAATATCGATAGCCGAAGCAAATTATTATAGCGATTTATTGGAGAATAATGGAATATGGAAATGCAGAACATGATTTATGCCTCTTTACTTTGGTATGGTATTTTAAAAAGTACAATGGCTGTCATTTTTTATGTCTTCTTCTTCTTCGATGGCTCTACAGCCCAATTCGAGCCTTGGCCTCCATCAGCTTCTTCCTCCAGACCTCTCTCTGTTGCGCAGCTTGCCTCCAGTTTCTGATGTTTAGGAGTTTTGCTGCATCAGCCTTAACACTGTCTTCCCACCTTGACCGTGGTTTGCCAACTGGTCTTTTGCCATCTGGTAGTAAATATAGGGCTTTCTTTGGTATCCTTGAGTCATCCATTCTTTGGACATGGCCGGCCCAACGTAAGCGCAGTAGCTTGGCATGTGTTGAAAGTTTACACTCTTTGTATAGATCGTACAATTCGTGATTGTAGCGTATTCTCCATGCGTTATCTTCATTGGTTGGGCCGTATATCCTTCGGAGAACCTTCCTCTCAAATATATCCATCTTATCTGCGGACTTTTGGGAGAAACTCCATGCTTCACACCCATACGTAGCTACTGTGCGTATGATCGTTTTATAGATTCTTATTTTCGTTTTTCTGTGGATGTCTCTGGATTTCATTACTGGCAGTAGTGAGAAGTATGTTCTATTTGCGGCGTTTATTCTTCTTTGCACGTCTATCGTCTCATCGTTGTCTTCGCTGACTGTGGACCCCAGGTAGTTAAATTGGTTTACTCGTTCGAAGTTATATTCTCCCCAGGTGGTATTGTGGTTTCTTCTTCTTCTTTCCACCCTCGACTGAATTAGAATCTTGCTCTTGTCTGCATTTATTTGCAGCCCTATATGTTTAGCTTCATCTTCTAATTCTGTGAAGATTTCTCTAAGGTATGACAGTGATCTGGCAAGGCAGTTTATGTCATCGGCATATCCTGCCAGCTGTTTTGATTTGTTAAGCAGGGTTGCGTTCGCATCAATGTGTACTTTGCGAATTACTCCTTCTAGGCAGAGATTAAATAGCATGGGTGCCAACCCATCGCCCTGCTTTAGGCCTTGCTTGACTGGGAAGGATTCCGTCAATTCTCCTTGTATTCTGACTGCACACCTTGTGTTCTCCATTGTCATTTTTGTTAACTTAACTATTTTGAGGGGGATGTTTAGGTCCAACATCGTCGCATACATTTTTTCCCTGTCGATGCTGTCGTATGCTTGTTTAAAATCGATGAAAAGTTGATACACGTCAATGTTGTATTCCCAGCATTTTCGGAGGACCTGCCTTATTGAAAAGAGTTGATCTATTGTTGACCTATTCCTTCGGAATCCAGCTTGGTACTCACTTATTGCGGCTTCTGCATAAGGTTCCAGTCTGGCTTTGATAATGTTGGTCATTAGTTTGTATACCGTGCTTAGAAGAGATATGCCTCTATAGTTTGCACAGTTGAATTTGTCCCCTTTCTTGTGTATTGGGCAGATAATGCTTTGCTCCCATTCTGCAGGCATTTTTTCATTCCTCCATATGCAGCATAGTAGTTGGTGTATAGCTGCTGCAAGCGGTTCGCCTCCTTGTTTTATCAGCTCTGCTGGGATGTTGTCAATTCCTGGAGATTTGTTGTTTTTTAAGGCTCTTATGGCACTTTGTACTTCTTCCATGGTTGGTACATTTGTTTCTCTGGTGTCATCGTTATGTTGTAGACGGGGTTCTGGTACACGTATGATGCTTTCATTTCCGTTCAGCAGCTCGCTGAAAAATTCCTTCCACCTTTTCTTTACATCCTCGCTGCCTGTGACTATAGTGCCTTCTTTTGTTCTACACAGTCCGGAGGAGGGTTTGAAGCCTTTTTTGAAGAAGTTTACTTCCTTGTATGCTTCTCGTGTTTTGTTTTGTCTAAAGTTTTCCTCTGCCCTCAAGATGTAATTGTTGAGGAATTGTCTTTTCTTCTTCCTACAAATGTTTTTCGCTGTTCTTCTCGTTTCCTCGTAATTCAATTTCTTGCTCCTCGTCGGTCTCTCTATGTATATTTTTCTATTTTTATTTCTGGTCTCTATAGCTGTTTTGCACTCCTCGTCGTACCATTCACTGGCTCTGCCTGCGCGTTTGTAGCCTACAGTTTGCTTCGTGACATCTGTCAGTGTCGTCTTCAGACTTATCCATTTTCCCTCTACCGTGTCTGAATTATTTATGTTTGGACCTATCCTTTCTGCTAGTGTTGCCTGATACCTCTCCAATACAGCCTGTTCTTGGAGACGGTCAACATCAAATTTCTTTTGTTTGTTATTTCTTTTTCCTTGAGTGGATAGCCGACATCTGAATCTAGCTTTAACTAGGAAGTGGTCCGATTCACAATTAGCACCTCTACATGATCTTACTTGGAGGATACTGGAGGCTGCCCTTCTGTCTATAAGTATATGGTCTATTTGATTGCAGTATCTTTCGCTCGGAGATTGCCAGGTGTATTTGTGGATGTCTTTTCTTGGGAAATATGTTGAGCTGACGATCATATTTTTGCTCATTGCAAAGTCGATAACACGTTGCCCGTTATCGTTGGATGTTTCGTGGAGACTTTCCTTTCCAATGGTCGGTCTGTGCCAGTTCTCTCTTCCAATTTTGGCGTTGAGGTCTCCTATCACCATTTTGATGTCATTGGAAGGGGCCGTGTCATACGCGTGTTCGAGCTTATAATAGAAAGTGTCCTTTGTTGTGTCCGCTTTCTCTTCCGTCTCCGCATGTGCGTTTATGATTGAAAGTGTGAAGAATTTCGTTCGGAGTCGTATTGAACATAGTCGTTCACTTATTGGCTTGAACTCTATGACGTTATCTATAATCGACTTGTGTATTACGAAGCCTACTCCTAAGTGATGCTCCCTTCCGCAGCTGTAGAAAATTCTGTAGTTTCCATGGTCCATTGTCCCGTCTCCTATCCATCTGATCTCTTGTAACGCGAGTAATTTTATTTTATATCTGCTCACTTCGTCTAACAGTGACTTAACTGCTGCAGTTCTGTACATACTTCGCGTGTTCCATGTTCCGAAAATCATTTCCAGGTGTTGTTGCCGTAGTCGTTACCGTTTATCCTGTCCGTTCCGAGGCTTTGCTTCTGGTTTCTTAACTGATGTGTTTTTACGGGGTCCGGTAGTTAGCCTAACGCCCAACCCCACTGCCAGGAGGGCCGGATCCGTGAATTATACCCCATCGGATAGGGTGGCCTAGCTATACCCCCAGGCACTGGGTACGTCCGTCGTCGGTTGGTTATCCAGGAGGCACCAGCGAGGAGGTGACGGTACGATTTTACCCCCTTTTTTATGTCATTAATTGTCATTATCGCTTACACAGTCATAAATTTTGTCATTATTTTTGTCATAAAAAATGACAAAAAGTTATTGTCAGAAATAATGACAATAATTATGATAGATAGTGACAATTAATGACAAGTTATGACAAGTCGTAAAAAAAGAATGAACTTGCTAAGCCTTAACAATGTCTTCCCACCTTGAGCGTGGTTTGTCAATGGTAGTAGTTACAGGGTTTTTTCGGTATCCTTGAGTCATCCATTCTTTGGACATGACTAGCCCAACGTAAATACAGTAGCTTGGCACATGTTGATAGTTTACACTCCTTGTATAATTCGCATTGTTCATTGATTGTGCCGTATATCCTTCGGAGAACCTTCCTCTCAAATGTATCCATCTTCCTTGCGGATTTTTGGGAGGCCTACGGGGACACCATGTAAAAAACAACCCTTGCATTCTACTTCAAAGGTGGCGCGGAAACGATTGCAGCGCAATGCAAGTCCCTATATCTCGAAAACTATTAGTTTCTTCCTAAATTCTGTATAGGACATTTTTATGCAGATCCCACCAACAAATTTTACTTAGCCAAAATATACGTAAAATCGATAATTTTCAAGATATTTGAGAAAAACTGATTTTCGTTACCTTTGCCGTAGCCGTCCAGTTGGCTTTATGGACTTTTGAGAAATTATTTGTGACCCCAAAATAAAGCGAATCTCTCTGGAAAATCTCCAATTGGCATTTTTTAGAGGTTCAGCCTTTTTTTGTATAAAGTGACTAGGCTAATAGAATAGGTCAGTACATAATTGCCATCATGCTGCTATAGCTAACGCGAGTAAAAATAATTATATAGAAAGATATATAATTGGATATATTTATATATAAATTAATTATATATAATTATATATGAAATTTGGCCCGATATAATTATATAGAAATATATATTTTTATATATAATAAGGAAAATCATATACAATTGTATAGAATTGTGATTGTGCGCCGATTTTCTCAGACATGGAACGTTCTATATGCTTTTTATCGTGGTAGCGCCAGTTATTTTTAAGAGCGTGATCCTCCCGAGTAAAAATAATTATATAGAAAAATATATAATCATATACATATATTTATCTCAAATTATATAAAATCTTACATAAAATATTTCAACAGTTTTAGACGATTTTATATAATTGTATATAATAATATATAACAATATGGAATTATATATTGTATCATTTACAGTTCAACATGGGATGATATATAACTCTATATCATCATATAAAACTGTATATAAAGTCTACAAATGAATTTGTGCACTTATATCTGATCATATATAGCGATGTAAAATAATATATAATAGGGTATTCATGAAAACATGTAAAACCCTAGTAAGCCGCGTAAATCGTATAAGTTTACCACCTCGTAAATTAACTGTCAAAATTTGTATGGAAAGTGAAATACGCACACTAGATAAGTTTACGCTCAAGTTTTGCTATGTGAACTGCATAACTGATATGTGTAAAATAGGCAAATGCCAATTAGGCATCAAATTTAATTGTTTTGATTTTTTAAGTGCAATATGAATGAGGTAGTTTATTTTTCGCACTTTTTTGGCATTTTTCAATTTAGTAATTTAGACATTCACGTCCAGTTTTAACAGTTAATCAATTACATCGTTTACATACACTATGTAATCATAGGTGCGTTCATCAAACAAACCTCGTAAAAATACGAGTATACCTAATGGGTAAACTTACACGTTTTCATGAATACCCTTATTGCCTTACAATAATTTTGATGAAATAAATATTATCAATTGGTAGATGGAGATTTTCGGGAAAATCACATACTAAAATGCACATTCTCCAGTCGCACTCCCAAAGCTCAATCAAGGGTGGAGAAAGACGTCAAGAAAAAGGTGTGTGGCTGAAAAATGATGGGAAAAAAGTTATAGATATGCCATTTTATATATGTAATTTGATATAAATATATATGATTATATATTTTTCTATATAATTATTTTTACTCGGGAATATAGCAATCATTCATTGAATAGTTGAAACCATTCCAACACGCAGAGCTCTCCTTGACATTTAACTAAAGTTCTGTTTATACATCGACATTTCGTTTTTGTAAGCTAGTACATGTTTGTATCGTCCAGATCCAATCCCCAACGAACCTCAATGCACTCCATGAAAAGGCAAATACAAGACATTACATTAACAATATACCCTGAAACCTGTAAATAATACCGGCAAACTACTATATATCGTGTTGAGCCCCGAAATATGAGTGAATCTATGGCGATCATACAATTTGAAATTATGAAATTAATATAAAAAAAATCAGATTTAAAATTCGAGTTCCACCTTTTTGGGTTTATAATTAATTGGGGTACCTATAAAAGTTTTATATGAGCTACATAATTTTACAAAAAATAAGACACCAAATGTTGAATGTCCATCCAGTAGTCAGCCCTAGATTTATGTTTTCAACCTTGCATATAAAATTAGACTCGATTAAAAACTTTTTTAACTGCAATAAAAAAAGGACTTTATCCTGAATTTATTTTTTGAAAGACAAAGATTAAAGAGCGGATTTTAGAGGGCATTCAAAAGCTAACAAAAAACTGGAAATGGAGTCCTAGTTTCGGTATTTGGGTACAAGCTAAAAAATCGTGTAGACTTATCACGAGATAAGTATGAGCAATGCCAGTAATAAGAACAGAGAAGACAGAAAAGTCCTAAATAAAATATGTGCAAAAAACTGACGTTTGTAATCCGAAAATTATTTTATAATGTCATCTTTGAGTAAAATAAAGATTGGCGGGATTATTCGTGTATTGACATTGTTAATCTGCTTCGAAGAGATTTCTGCATGTACATAGAATGCAATTGCATATATTTGGTTTTTTGGGAAAGTCTATAATGGAAGTTATTTATTTATTACGTGGAGACTCGATTAACCGGACTAATTGTTGTGGGAAGTCATTCGGATAATTGAAAACCCGGATAATTGAATATATGAAGAAAAGCAATTTATTTACATATCTAACATACACCTTGTATTTCCAAGTCGCGAATTCCATGACGAGATTTAAATCTGTGCAGCCATCCGTTACTAGCTACAAACGATTTTTCTATTCAACTGCAATGCCTTTTCACAGAGCAAAGGGCCAGATATCGGTTGTCCAGGGGCCAGTTCACGCAATTCGACGTCGACTGAAAACGACACGGAGTGCGTTCAAAAACCTTACTGTGGTTAACTATGGTAAATTTTTATCGTTCAAAAACTCCCGTGGTTAACCTGTACAAATGTAATCAACACCTGTATAAATGTAACTTTTTCCCAGCAGTATCAAAGGATGACCCGCATCATGGTACATTCCCGGGCATTTGTATGGTCCAATTAACATCGCACAAGAGGTCGCAGCGAAGCAGATATCCAGTAACGAAGTGGTAAGTGGTGCCGTCGTGTTAGTTAGGTTTGAGGTGAATTTAATCTTAATCGTGATTTTTTGTGGAATGAAATTAAAAAAGATGTAGTTAGTGCTAGTATTATTGTACAATCAGAGGTACTCAACTATGTGACTTAAGCGCAGACATAAGTCCCACATTACTGTTAGTAGTTCTAGGTTAGGTTAGGTAAGGTGTTGGTTGAGCCGCCTCAAGTGCGACCGGAGGCCAAATTATAGCTTTAGTGCGCCGTTTTTTTGCCATAACCTAAAGTTAGCTGGTTGCTAGATAAGCTGTGGTGTATGTCGGAAGCCATCTTGTTGAGTTTAGGAAGCTTGTCAGTGATCTGACCTCTAGTCTGGCAATGTCCTTTTAATTTTCCAAAACGTAACTGCTTAGTATGCGCTGCCTGGCTAGAGTCGGGCATTTACCCAGGAAGTGAACAAGTTTTTCCGTCTCGTTTATCGCGGGATACCCAGCTTTGCATCGTGGTCCCCTATGGACCAATGTCCTGTTATAATTGCCGTAATTCTGACAAAATCTCGTCGGTGACTGCTGTCGGCCCATTGTTTTAATGTGGGTCAAGTAGTCCTGGAGATACTAAAGGTTTCCAGGGAGCTTCATCTTAAGCTGGCTAGCAGCAGGTGGTAGTCAAAAACAGCCTTTATGGAATATAAAGGCGGAATGCGAATTGGGTTTTTTTGTACTTTTTTTGTACAAGAGATGGATGACAATCTGGCATCGGTTTAGCAGCAGGAAAGGTGAAACCCCTGCGAGGTTCATGTAAGAAAAAAATATAGTTGAAAAAAACTAAAAAAATACGCTTTTATTTTAAAATGAACTAAAAAGTAAAAAAGAACTAAAAAGTAAAAAATAATTTAATAATTTTGTATGTAAAGTTTTTATTGCTCCAGCCAGTTTATGAAGACAACCTACCTTTCGAAATGTAAAAAAGCGTGGGACCCTTTACCTTTATATATTCTTATTTTAATAACACCGGAACTTTTCGCTAGCGCCCCACGCTTTTTTACATTTCGGAAGGTAGGTTGTTTTCATATACTGGCTGGAGCAATAAAAACTTTACATTCAAAATTATTTTTTACTTTTTAGTTCATTTTAAAATAGAGCGTATTTTTTAGTTCTTTTAAACTATATTTTTTATTTTCTACTTTTTAATCTATTTTATATCTTCCGCCATTTTGTAGTGACCGCCATATTAGATTTAAAATGACGTCACACAGCTTACTGTTCTATACTCGTCACACACTTTCATTTGATACCCATACCGAGCGCGTTGTAAAGAAAAGGTAATCCGACGTTTTGTGTTGGCGGTCATTTTGAATTTGGAAAGACGCCACACAGCTTATAGTATTCTACTTGTTATATCCTTTCATTTCATGCCCACCGTACCGAGCCCGTTCTAAAGAAAAAATGTAACCCGCCATTTTGTGTTGGACGCTATTTTGAATTTTGTATGACGCCACTCAGCTAATTGTGTTCTACTTGTCTTACCCTTTCATTTGATACCCATGTCGGGGGTCGGGGAGCACAATTGCAAAATTCGGCCACCATCTTGATTTTTTACAAAGTGGTCAGATTGCATTGTCACGCGAACTATACATATGTGCAAAATTTGAAGTTGATCGGTTATATGGAAGTGGGCCGCAATCAAGTTGCAAGATTTGTTTACATGGAACATACATAAAAACATGCATACATAACATACATACAGGTGAAGCTAATATAAAGCGTATAAAAAGGAGACATCGCTTAGCACTTGCACCCACACGGTAGTGTCTGATTCGTACTGAATAAACTCACCAACTTTTTTGCATAACGTTTGAGTCCACACCGATAACGAGCCGTAAAGGCATTAGGTTGGCGTGGCGTCATCAACTTGATCGTTAAAAGGGTTTCTTCAAGATTGTTTTTGTTTTAAATTGGCACTCCTCCCTCCCTCTTGATGAGATTTGGTAAGATTTGCTGGAACCCGCTCCATTTTAGAAATTTTTAAATTAGAAATTTTTGTAACTTATAACTAATCCACGGAAATAGGATTTTTAATAACTCCCGCTCTCTTTATGGCCCGTCTACATGACACACTGGCCGCGTTTATGTGCAGGGACCGAACCGGTCCAAAGTACCAAAAAAGGTCCAAGAAAACCCCGCATAAACGAGCACGGGACCGAAAATGCGGGCTTTTTTTGGACCATTCTTGGTACTTTGGACCGGTTCGGTTCCGGTTTGGTCCCTGCACATAAATGCGGTCATTCTTCGATGGACGGACGGACGGACCATCATTTGCCACCCCACCTTTTTAAGCACCGCCTTCTATGAGTACCTACACTATCAAAATTGCATAAAATTCTATGGGGAAAAAAGCCCGCATCGCAGGAGTGTGACGTGTGGACTGACCATTAAATGAGATAAAACTAGATAAAATGTCAACAATCGACACTGGAGGTATGCCATTTATATGAGCATTCGTTATAGATAAATTTTATATTTTAACTACGAACGTAGACGTGTCGGGTGGATTAGCTGATGGTGCAGTTGGAACCATCAAGTCCTTGGCTGAGAAGAGACGATTTGATCGTGATCAAGTTATTCCCCTTCTTCACAGTTAATTTTATCCACTTTTAACCATTTCCTTAACAAACACCGCGTTCATAAAAGCGATATGGAGGAAGCAGTTTGTTTACTTTTTCAAAATTAGCGTTTCAAAGTATATTTAGCAACCAACAACAATTTAACGACGTCTTTTATAAAACTAGATAAAATTGTTTGTGCCCCAGGAGATTTTTCTGGTAAACCTTTGCTTCTTAACGCCATGATACAAATGTGAATAATGATAATGATGTTGATGCGAATAATGGTAATGATGATGATGCAATGATGAAAAAGTTTGTTGTAATAAAGCAAAGCGCATTAAAATCATTTCAGTTACTACAAAAAGATACTAGCAAAATGTTTTTGTTTAATTACTTTTATCCAGTAGTGCTCCTATTAGGTTAAAAAAAATTCGCAAAATTTTCACTTCAAAATGAGAGCAAATCCCTTCGCTGATTTAGTTTCCACTTCAACCAGCATGGATTACTTTATACCAATTCGATTTCGATTACAAAACCTTGTATAGTGTTGCAAGAAAGTTTTTAAGGGCATTGAATATTAACAAATGACATCCTTACCTTAGCAGCATTTGTTTGTTTGAGTTTAGATAACAGATATTGGTGTTAACAAAGTTCTAAAAAAACGGATTGGAAGTTACCATCGATATGACGGGTCGATAGTAAAAGGTTGATTTCTGAGCTTAGTACTGCCATATAAAAAAATGGTTTGGAAGTGACAATGCACTCTTAAGGTAGTATCAATTGATTCGCCTTTATGTAGGTCCCGGGTCATAAGGGTTTGCGGATACTGCCGCTGTTGTCATCGTCCCCGAGGTGGCTAGTGGGGCACTTACTTATGTGAAAACGAAACGACTGCGTTAAAATACACCGTATACCTGGAGATCCATCTGGTGAACGCCAAGCGGTTTATTCTGGGTAGAGAGTCACGTTTCTCGGATTATTTTTGTTCCCGGGAAACGAAAAAAATAAGTTCATTTTTCCCGGGATTTCCGGAACCCGGGAAAAATGAAACCTATTAGGAATAAGGAGTGAAATAGGAATTAGCAGGAAGAATTACTGTTGAAAAATAAATGAAAAACTCATTTAAGAAAAGATACAAGTAAATTTAATTCAAAATATGATTGGTCCCGTCCGGTCCAGATGGATAAATTGTGCCAATATTGTCTTGCTTTAAAATTTCAAAAAGAAGCATCTGTGATGTGCTGCTGTTCTAAGATACACAAGGATAGCTTCTTCATGCAAGGTGAATGCTTCTATTTCCCGCGTACGTTTATTGTTACAACTACAAAGGCATCACAATCTTTACACGAAAAAGAGGAAGACAAATGAACAAAAGGTAGTTCTAAACAAACATGATGAAGAAACGTACATGACCATACACAAAAATTTGGAAAATAGGCAATTTGTGGACCGGAAATATTACAGTTAGCTAATTGGTAACTGATGCTAGATTAAAAGTCAGTCACCAAGGGGCAAGGGTGTATCCCCTTCAAATGTTGTTTATTCCAAAGCTGGACCTAGGTTTCTGATCAGCCTTAAGATAGCTCTAGGCTTAGTGTTTCGCACTTCTTAAAGCGTTAAGCGTGCTTTGCTTGTGTGGCGAAGTTTGTGTAACTCTAGTGCAGCGAAATTGCATATATGTATGAGATGTTCTGCTGCTTGTGATACTTAAGTCGGTATTAATTTTACTGATGAGATCATCAGTGAGGATTCAGGTGATATCTGACAAGATCAACCTATTCAGAAGTCCTGTTAAAACTCTGATTTCGGGCTTGTAAGTTCAAGGTATTCTTAGCTTTCGTTTGAGCAAGGGTAATGAATTTCTTGGCTTGCCTATCTTGTTTTTAAAATAGAACTTCGTTTTGCGTTAAATATATTTATTTATTTTACTTATTTCACAGCGAAAGAGCGTAAATTTATGACCCTATTTGCGCCCTGTAGTCGCTGAGTGTTGAACAGTTCTAACTTTTACACAAAATTCCTTCGTATATATAGTAGAAATTCTTATGAACTATCCTTACTATTACATATTATTATGACTAGGCTTACTCACTTACATCTATATATACAATGAATACATCTAGTTTTCTATATAAAATACCTTAAATAAAATTATAGCTATATTCTATGAGGTTATGCGGGCACCTCACGCAGGCCGTAGTATTTAATTGACACCTTTTGTGACCGGTAATTGTTTAGTCGGCATTTGAAGTGAAAGATGCAGCTACACTATGCATCACTCTGTCCTCAACTCCAACAGCTTTGTGCATAATTTAGGTATTAAGTACACTAAGTATTCATTTTTCTGCCTTTTTTTCGTGTAACGATTGTGATGCCTATGTAGCTGTACAATAAACGCGAACGAGAAGGGGAATTTCTCATAATTTTCACAGCCTCCAGTGAATGATGTTATAATTGTATTAGTGTGACGGTGAGTCTGACAAATATTCTGAGGCAAAAGTGGAAAAAAAACACACAAATTCACCGCCTTGTCTATAAAACCGGTTTCTGTATTGTAGCCCGGTGGAATTAGCAAAAAGAAACGCACGAAAGGAGACAAAATTCCAAAATGGCTGATGGCGGCTTCCTTGGGACTTTTTAAGAAAACACTTTCGGAATCACAAGAAAAACATGGCCGCCGGAGATATCGCGTTTTTCCCGTGTTTTCCTTGCATCTCTCTTTCTATAGGTCGTACAGCCCCGTGCGAAGGCCCAAAATGTTGACAATGAAATTCTCTACAACTTTAGTTCTTACAAAAATGTTGACCCGATTAACCCTTTTAAAGTTATTCAAGGTCAAAGTTTCCAAAAATCACTCAACAATAGAGCTACTTCCAGCCTCCTTCTGGGTTTTGAACCCCCAGCTCTGGTTTCTTCTTCTTGTATTTTGGATACATCTGTGTACTTACCACAGTTGCGGCAATCTTTTTGAGTTAATAAGCTCATTCTTCTATCCAGAACTTGAATTGGTAAATCGAAGTTGAATAACACCGACATGAAGTGTGTGATTCCAAACAGGGTGTCATCTTAAAATTCTTTGAAATTTACTTCAGGTTTAAACTTATTAGCCTGAGCTTGTCTGAGACGAAGCTACTAGTCTCTTTCTTTATCTCAGTTGGCCACATATTAATTGCTCGTGTTCCTAAAGGAAAGCTATAGTAAAATAAAAAAGAAACGGGCTTAACTTCTGAATTCCGTGTAACAGGTCGTATCGTCTTCGAACTTTTTTTAAATTGTTGTAAAAGCTCTACGTATAAACCACCCATTGAAAAATTCCGCTACTTCCTTATTGTTGCAATTATAAACAATTATTACAAAATTAAATGCGAAATTGCATTTTGCGCTAAATTCAAAAGAATGGATCCGGAAAAAATGCTAGTAAGGGGCTTTCAAGGTCGCTGATTACGAATATGATGTTTAAAATTCAAAATGACGGATCCAGAATGGCGCAATGATGAAACATATTATTTAGACCGGGAGCTCGCGACGAAATCATTGTATGATTTTATTCACCGCCATATTAATATAATTAGTTATTCCAATCGAGTTATATCCCGGCTTCACCGGCCGAACTGCGCAAGTTCGAGCAAATTAGTCTGCTGAGCTTCAATTTTTGCCTGATTTCCCATACATTTTCACATTCCGAAGTCAGGAAAAGTAAAGTCTGATTTCGCCCAACAGAACCTGAAATCAAACTTGAAAGTAAAAGCTCGCTCAAAAGAGAGTAATCAACTGGAATAGTGGAATGCCATTCCAAAGAGCTTTTGAATTTCTGACTGCTGGCGAAAAAGCAACAACAATTTCAGGCACTGAACTCGACTTTAGCCGGTGAAGCCACTTTTGCTGATTGAAGTGAACTTGATTAAACTGAGGCCGGTGAAGCCGGGGTATAAGAAAGATGTATAATAAAGCCGAAGTCGGTCAGCGGGACATTGAGACAGAAAACGATTACGAATATGTAACTTTCAAAAGGGTCTTTGTTACATCTTATTCACCTTGAAATTAATTTGTTAATTAGTTTTTAACAAATAATGTATGGAAAAACGTTTCTTACACCTGGCAAACGGTACAAAATGGTTCTAACAGCCTCTAAACAATGTAATATTTCACAAGGGTATTGTCAAATATTATTCAGGGTGAATAAAATTTGACATAATCTCTGATTTACTTTGTCCCACCACCCAGGTGTAAGAAATGACTTTTTAATATCGTAAGAACGTACTCTACCGAATATACAAGGCTTTCCGATGAATAAAAGTTGACACAAATTTTTGTCGCGAGCTCCCGGTCTAATTGATATTGCGTCAGCTTATCTATAACTTATATTGAACCAAGTTTTCGAAGAAGCATTACTGCTAACGCAACTTGCACGGATGAGTTAAAAGTTTTTGGCCGAATCGCAGTCATAATTGCATGAGCTATAGGATTTAATTTTAGTACGATTTTTAAAGAATTCCCCTCTTTTACAAAATCATGATATAAACCAGGGGTGGCCAACCCGCGGCCCTTTGCAGGAAATTGTGCGGCCCGCGAGATTCAACAAGATTTAACAAAATATTTTGTGCTAGAAGGTTCCAACATGTGAAAAAGAAAAAAAGATCCAGCTATGAGCAATGATTAAAATTCACAGCCTGCCATAGAGATTTTACTCGGGGGTGCACCATGTGACCGGGTTGATGGATAAAAATCCAAGTAATTGCTTTTCTCGGTAACAATCCTTACTAATATTATAAATGCGAAAGTAACTCTGTCTGTCTGTCTGCCGATTTTGATGAAAGGACCCCGGTACAATGTATATGGAAATTGGCTTTCGGTGAAAAAAAAATTAAAGTGGATATTCTGATGCGGAAGACGATTCTGAACAAATTTCTTGCTGGGCACTTTTTCAAAAAACGTCACTGCAAAAAATACAGAGGCTTAAGACCACCTGCACGCTACAACCTTTCCATCGGCCGACTGATACTTAACTGTAGCTCACGCTAAAGGCCGCTGGTCAAATGGTCAAATTGGATATACATACATCCATGCTGTACCATGATTTTCATCAAACCTGCGCGCGCATTGAGTTTTGATCGGCCAACCGGCTCACAATAGATTGTTTTGGTTGTACATCCGCACTTCGATGTACACATACAATTTGACTGTGTATGGGGGCCTAAAACCTCCCAGAATAACGGTTTAAAAACAATAAAATATTTCCATATACATTGTACCGGGGTCCTTTGGTACAGTAATAGATTAGACCTTGGGGAAGGACATAGGCTACTTTTTGTCGCGAAAAAAGGCTTGAAGGGGTTGAAATAGGGGATGAAAGTTTGTATGGGAGTCCGTTATTATCTTATCTTATCTTATATATAAAACTGAATGTTTGTCTGTCTGTACGCAATAGGCTCCTACACCGTGTAACCGATCTTAATGAAATTTTAACCATGTGCTATTTACATTAAAGGGAAGAACATAGGCTATTCTATTACTTTCTAAAGCCACTCCTAGATGGCGCTGTCATGGAGAGCTTCGTTGAAAATCATCGCAGAGCTTTGAATTTTTGCATAAAGGTCCGTGGGGGTCTCCCAAGATGCACCTGGAAGCCAGATTTTCGAAATTCAAAATGTGCGCAGAAAGTTTTAAAGGTAGAAAATCACGAATTTATGATTAAAACTTATAATTTCAAAATTGTGGGGCTAAGTGCCATTTCCCGGTTAGCTGTATGTAGGTTGTTCAAGAGTTGGAAAATCCGAAAATCTTAACACTCGAGCTACAAATGGGAAAACATTGAACATAGTGTATCCTGAATCTCTCTAAGCAATCGGTTCAGAATTGATCAACAAGGTTTTTTTGGAAAGATGGTAAGGAGAAGCGGAAATGTGGGATTTATATATAATAGATAAGAAGGAAGCGAGGGAAATGCAACCTCCGCTGGAAGACCAGGACGCCCAGATCTTAGGGATGCCATACTGGATGACATCGGCTCAGAATCGGGACCGGTGGAGAGCAGCTGCGAGAGGCCAGGATCGGATCCTGGTTGTAACGCTTAGATTTTGTATTTAGGGGTTTTGGGTACGAGAAAGCGATTGGTTATGTCCCCTTCTTACCGTTAGCCGAAACAATTCTATCTCTTTTTCGCATAGTATTATTAATGAAGCTTTGATCAACATTAAAGAAATATGACTAGCCATCAACAACGAAGACCTTAGAATGGTAGCGTTAGAAAGATCTCCTTTTCATATTTATGAGTAAGATTTATTGAGAGAATAGGAATTTAATGTTGAAAACCTCCCTCCATTTGCCGCAGTAAAAAAACGCTTTTAGTTGCAGACAACAATCAGCCTACGACAAAATTACCACTATGGTAACGCGAACTATTATTCAATTGGTAGATCAAGGAGACAGGTGAGACAAATGGCATCAATTAGAGCGGCTGAGACAAATGAACAGGTGACGCACGCTTACAAGACAAACGAGCCAGACCTTCTACTTTGCGAATGAGATTACGATTACAGCATGCCCATGCATTCAAATGTTATGATTGATGGATAAATTGTGGCAATAATGTCACGATTTCGAACTCCGAAAAGCACCTGGGATGTGCTGTTCCAATGGCAAAGCTGATTTTTCATAACTGAATATTAATATTCCATACTTCTTCGTTGTTCGAACATGTTTTACTACTTCCTTTATTTCGCTTCGATGGGTGCAGCGAGGCGCAACGGGTTCCAGCTATACGTCATATAAATGTAAGTATATTGAATCTAATGTCTCGAACTTTTATAGGAATAATTGGTTTTTAGTTGTTGGTTGTTTTAACGTTCTTGGTTTTAACAGAATACAGAGTTTAATTTTGAAGATCATATAATTAAACTCTTATTTTCTAGCACAATTTTTCAGAAATTAAACTCTCCAAATGCAGTGAAAACTGTTTCACCATGTAGCCCTGAGCTCAAAGAAGTTACTTGTTACTTTTAAATAAAATAGAACATGTTCGCTTTTAAATATTTATTGTACATCATAACAGATTGAGTGCTAAACTGCAACTAGGGAATGCATATCAGTCTTCGTTACTTATGATGTTGGAACTGGACACTTATACATATATTATATATACAATATATAACAGTTGGAACTGCACACTTATACATATATTATATATATAATATATAACATCTTCCTTCTTTATAAAAAAACGAGAAATATTGCTTTAATATAAATGTAATAAAGTAATTCAATAATTAAGATTAGAATAATTCATTTCTAGTAGAGTAAATTCATAGTATGCTAGATATATTCATATTATTTTATCGCATAGTTTTACATATGAAAATTCATGGTACATAAAAATTTGGTGGCCTTATGGTTCGGCCATATCTCGATCGATATAATTCGCGCGTTAGATTATTTCCTGGATTTTGATTTAGAGTGTTAGGCACATGTTGCTGTTCTGTTGTTGTGGCATTATTATTATTTATCGGTTCTTGATATGTTTGATTATTATTATTATTGTTATCCTGATAATTCATTATTTCTGGGGTTCTGAAAATTGGCATATTTACTGATTTACGCAGGTGATGAGTGTTCCTTCGCAAGATTCTGTTAGATTCATTTCTTATGAGATACGTTCTTGGTAAATTTAACTTTTCTTCCACTCTAGCTGGTTCCCAATGGTTGTTCTTTTGGTACACAACGTTTTCACCGGGATTTAAATAAAGTTCCTTTCTTCTAGCTGTCCTGTCGTAGTATGTTTTTTGTTTGGTTTTACTTAAATTCATCTTCTCTATCGCGCTCTCAGGTATCTTTGGCAATAAAAGTTCTCGTTGAACAGGATGTTTTGTTCTTAAAAGCCTGCTCATCAACAGCTCTGATGGTGTTATGCCTAAATTAGATAATGGAGTTGTATGGTAATCTAATAAGAATTCATCAATGTCTTTCTTGGGTTGTTCTGCTTTTCGTAGAAACGTTTTGACGATATGCACCGCCTTTTCCGCTAAGCCGTTCGACTTTGGGTAGTGAGGGCTGGAGTATATAAAATCAAAATTAAATGATTCTGCAAAGTTTTTACACTGGTAGGAGTTAAAGGGCTGATTATCAGCAATTACAATTTCTGGTATACCATATGTACAAAAGGTTTGCTTTAATGCCTGGACTACTGATTTAGCTGTCTTATCTCTAAGAGTTTTCACTACAATCCATTTAGAAAAGTAATCTACAATTATTAAATAACGTCTTCCACTATATTCAAAAATATCACATCCTACTTTCTGGTAGGGATATTGTGGTACTTGATGAGGTAAAAAGGATTGTTTACAGTTGCTTCTTCTATATTTTTCACATTGCTTGCACTTAGTAATCATATTTTCAATATCTATATTCATATGTGGCCAGTAGAAAAGAACTTTTGCACGTGATTTTGTTTTTGTGATGCCAAAATGATTTTCATGAAGAATTCTGAGTGTTTCATTTATCATACTTGTTGGAACCATTATTCTGTCCTCATAAAATACTAAACCCTCTTCAGTATAAATACGATCTTTAATATCCCATAAAAACTTAAGATGGTTAGGCAGCTTATTCTTTGATGATGGCCACCCACCGATACAGTATTCTATAATATTTTGAAGTATGTCATCACTCCTTGTGGCCGATATATACAGATCCTTCTTCGCTTCATTCATGCATATACTGTGAACAACGTCTGTGAAAATATTATCCATTTTACATTCTTCATCAGGTTGTGAGTTTCGTGATAACAAATCAGCTACATACAAATACTTTCCAGGAACATATGTTAGACTCAGATTATAGTTAAGAAGTTTAATTTTCATTCTTTGTAATCGGACTGAGTGAACTTTGTCAAAAGGTTTTTGTACTATTGATAACAACGGTTTATGATCAGTGTGAACCGTAACATGCCTTCCATATATGTAATCGTGAAATTTATTGCAGGCATACACAATAGCTAAGAGCTCTTTTTCAATTTGAGCATAGTTAATTTCAGTTTCTGTAAGGCTTTTGGAAGCGAAGCTAATCGGTTTATTGTTTTGAAGAAGGCAACAACCTAGCCCATTTTTTGAAGCATCAGTTTGTAATACTATGGGGAGTTGAGGATCAAAAGAATGTAAAGTGCTTGAATTTTGGATTAAATGTTTAATTTTATCTAAGGTCTTTGTATGAAACTGGGTCCACTGAAATAATACTTCTTTTTTTAATAATTGTCTCAGCGGAGCGGATATCTCAGACAAATTTGGAATGAAAGACCTAAGAAAATTGATAGTGCCTAGTAATTTTTGCAACTCTTTACGTGTTGCTGGATTTTTAATAGATACTATTGCTTTTACCTTATCAGGATCAGGGGTGACACCTAGTGCCGAAAATATATGTCCCAGGTATTTAACCTCTGTTACTCGATATTGTAGCTTGTTTGGGTTAAATTTCACGTTAAGCTTTTTTGCTGTTTCTATAACTACTTTCAAATTTTCATCGTGCTCCTGAAGATTTCTCCCCCCTACTATTATATCATCAATATATACAAAAGTTCCTGGCAGATTTCCAAAATACTTTGAATTTAGCTTCTGAAACTTCTCTGGGGCAATTTTTAGGCCAAAAGGTAACACATTATATTTGTAACTTCCAAAAGGAGTACTAAAAACTGTTAAATCTTTAGATTTATCAGCTAACTTTAACTGCCAAAAACCTTCCTTCAGGTCCAACACTGTATAGTACTTCATATCACGCATTTCAAATCTAAAATCTTCAAATGTAGGAATCAAGAAATGTTCCTCTTTAATTGCCAAATTCAATTCTCTCGGATCTAAGCAGATTCTTAGCGACTTATCACGTTTTTCCACTATAACCATATTATGAGACCAATCCATTGGTTCATTTACTTTATCAATAATACCCCTTTTCTCCATCTCATCTAATGTTTTTTGAACTCTATCTCTGAGACCTAACGGTACTCTTCGAGGGGGCTTATTTACTGGACTAACATTGTCTTTCACTTCTATTTTACACTTGTCAGGAAAGTAACCATTACCTTTAAAAACTTCTTCATTTTCTATTAAAAAAGCTTCTTTTCCTTCAATTTCCAGAGAATCTGTACGCTTTACTAGCCCTAATTGAGTACAACCGTTAAGCCCTAGTAAAGGTCTTGAATGTACATTTACTACCACAAAATCTAAAATATGAAATTTCCCCTTATATTCAACAGTACACTTTGTACTACCCACAACCTGCAGTTTAAAGCCACCGTACGCTTCAACTATTGGCTTATATGGCTTCAAGTTTTGGCTTATTTTTCTGAAAATATATTCTGGCAATACATTTACTTGTGATCCCGTATCAAGTTTAAAATCAACATACGAATTTTCGATTTTAAGTTTTTTAAACCAGCAAGATGTGCCATTTTTCTCTAAATAACTAACATTCAATGAATCAATATAAAAATCCAAATCTAAATTATTGTTAGTTCCAGCAGTGTTAACATAACTATCGCTGGAATATTCACATGCAATATCACTAACCTGATTTTTCACAGTTTTACATTTTACAGCAAAATGATTATATCTATTGCAAATTTTACATTTTTGGCCATACGCCGGACACTTTCCCACAATATGAATATATCCGCAAAACTTGCAATCTCTCTGTTTGTTTAGATCATTATTTTTATCACCTCTGAACTGATATGCCTTCGCCTTTACATTCCTGAAATTATTTTGAGATTTTTTAGTTTTCATATTTTGACATTCTATTACTTTATGATTCCTTTCCTTATATTGGTTAACTGCATACACGGATGATTTACTGCTAGATGCTGACACATGTTGCATTACTCGACTTTGTTGGCCCGTTATTTCTGCTATCCTACATATTTCAACTGCCTTTGATAAAGTGAGATCATCAATTTTTAATAACTGTGTTTGGGTATTGTGATCCGCTATTCCGATGACGATGCGGTCCCTCAAAATTGACTTCTTCTGGTCACCAAAACTACAATTTTCGACTAGTGTCGATATTTCTTTTAAAAAATGATCGAAGGGTTCGCCCTCCTTTTGATTCCTAGTGTAAAACAAATACCTTTCGTAGACGATATTTGTGCGGGGGTTGCAGTATTCCTCAAATTGTTCTATTACCTTTTGAACTTTACCTTTGTCTGCCTCTGCGAACACAAAGGTTTGATATAATTCTATGGCTTCAGTGCCCGCACAACTCAAAAATCTGACTATTTGTACTCCCTCGTCCTCTTTATCAGTTTTTGTAGCTTTTGCATAGATATCATAATGTGATATGAATCGCTTCCAATTTTCCCGTAAGTTTCCGTCTAAACTTAATGCACTTGGTTTCGTAAAATCCATTTTAATTTATTAATTATCACTCTCACAATTTCTGTCTTTATGTATTTTCTTTAAATTTGCTTAACCGACTGCGCCATGTGTTATTGTTACTTTTAAATAAAATAGAACATGTTCGCTTTTAAATATTTATTGTACATCATAACAGATTGAGTGCTAAACTGCAACTAGGGAATGCATATCAGTCTTCGTTACTTATGATGTTGGAACTGGACACTTATACATATATTATATATACAATATATAACAGTTGGAACTGCACACTTATACATATATTATATATATAATATATAACACAGAATCGCAATTTTATTTATACACGGCACAAAAGAACGCTAAACATTAGAAAATAATTGTACAATTAATTCCCCTATGAAACGTATGGCATCTGTTACATTTAATTCGCATATATGAACGCAAGTTTGCAATAGTGACATTAAGAGATAATAAAAGTTGGTTTTTTTTCATTGCTTTTTCCAACTATAAAAAATTTGTTTCGTTTTTCAATTTAGTTTTATTGTTCTGGAAAAATGTTGTTATTGCAGACTTCTAGATATTTTAATAATGAATAAACAATAATCAATACCTAATATTTGTCACATTTGTTTATCAATACTTTCGCTAGGTTGTCAAATGATATGTGCGTATTTACAAGACTAGGATGACGAAGTTGTAAACAAAATTAATGTATTACTTTTAACCCTGACACTTGGATGAAAAATGAAGAATACGTTGTTATTCCAAAACTTATTTAACAAGTATATTGTGAAATTTAAGAGACCTGAAGTTGCAGCTATTGGAGTTACGATCTACCAAAATAATGACCACTCTGCTAATTCTTTAACAACTCATGCGGACGTTACGTTACAAAATACTTAGTCACGATAAATCACCTATTCGTGAAGTGTGTGTAGGCAGATGCAGGCCTGGCTCTAGCGGTGCTGGCGCCCCGATGCAACTTTCTGTTAAGCGCCCTTTATTGGAAATTATGTCAGAGAGAAAACTCAAATTTGACAGTAAAGTATTATTAAATAGTTTTCTAAAAATTTTCCATTTAAAGTTTTATTTTTCTTGCTTTTATGGAAGCAAATTCGTCCAATACATCATTAATTTGGATTTTGTCACAGATATCGCTTTCAATAGCAATCATTGACAGGCCAACTAATCTTTCCTGCGAAATGGTTGACCGTAAATAATTCTTAATTAATTTAAGTCGGGAAAATGATCTTTCGCCACTGGCTACTGAAACTGGTACAGTTAATAGTATTCTCAAAGCTACAACTATATTTGGAAATATATCAAATAAATCATTTGAATAAATATACTGTAATATATTTAATGGATCAAAACTGTTTAGTTGAGTTATGGTGTCTTTAAATATACACAGTTCGTTACATAACTCTGAAGAACTTATATCCATATCTTCACCATCAGTTAGCGCAATTTGTAAATCTGTACATTGTCCAAACTATAAATTTCATTAAAATTTATGAGAAATTCAAACTTTTCGGCATGACTATTCATAAGTTCAAATCTTTCGACTCAGTCACTAGAGAGTTAATTGCACTGTCTACAATTGGAAGAAAAAATGATATTTTGTAGTTTTTTTCCGGGTCTGTCGGCCTTTCATCTCGACATTCGTAGATAAACATACGTTTTTTACGCCTGCGTAATGGATTTTCTTTAAATTGAGGAGCTATGTCAATATCATCTGCCAAACTTGTAGCTGTTTTTAGTATATTGCTAAAATTTTCATCTAAACGAAATTCTTTAAAAAAAGTTATTAAATTATTTAAATTCGTTGTTGATTCATTTAGGTTGGTACTTGAAGATTGAAACATCTTGCTCACAACATTAATCCTGCTTAAAATATCGTACCAAATTATTAGTGAACAAACAAATTCGTAGTCAAGCTTCAGTGCCAAAGATTTAGCTTCAGATTTTGTGTTGTTGTCATTTTTTTCATTATCGTATATGGCAAGTAATGCGTCTAAATAATCACCAATGTTGTTTCTTAATGGGCTAAGAGCATCAATTCTTGATTCCCATCGATTATCCGATAAAGGTTTAAGCGTAATTTTACTAAATTGCTTCAACACATCCCACCGTTTCGTAGAAGCACTGTTCTTCTACAGTAATTTGATTGCCTTTGTTTTTATTTAAAAATCTGATAATTATAGTCATTTGTTCCGTGTTACTTATATCGGGAGTGCAATCTAATATTATGGAAAAATATTTGGCATTTGCCACCATCTGGACAATAGCGCCGACTATTTTCTTTGAAATTAAGGATACTATTTCGTTTTGAATATTTTTTCCTAAATAATGAACTGTGTCCTTTTGTGTGTTCTGAATTTTCGTGAGATGGTTTTCCATAACCATATCAAATTTAGAGAATAGTTCAACTAACTTTAAAAAATTACCATTGTTATTTTGGAATATTATATCTGACGAGCCCCGAAGAGCTAAATTTTGTTTGGCGAGATATTTTATTATTTCAACAATTGTTTCTAACACACCGCGCCAATGTCGTTTTTCCCTTTCATATAATTTTTCGAGTTCACTATCTATTGTGCTAAACCTTTCTAATCGTTTTTTTACATCAACCCACTTTATAAACGAAGTTAAATGAGATTTAGTTACTTCATGACTACTCAGTGTTTTTGATAAATTTTGCCAATTTGAGTAACCATCTGTGGTCAAAGAACTTGTTCCACCTGCAAATAATTTGCAACAGGAACAAAAAACGCAATTAATATAACATGAATATATAAGCCATGTTCGTGAAACAGTATCTTTATTTGCTATCTTACGATAGTAATAGTTATTACTAAAACTACGACCACAATCGTCTCGAGGATATAATTTTTGTTCTATCGGTATCATCGAACCTTGCTCAATAATATTTTTCCGAAGTTTGTCATTTATAACTTTCGGCCAAGTAGCTGGATCATTTGATTTAAATGTAATCAATACTTCACTTTCCCTCAATGTTTCACTTACTGTTTCTGAAGTTGTTTGAGGTGATAAAGGTAAATTAGATTCACATTCTGTGGTAGACGTGGTAGCGATATTTTTATGTCCTTCGTGTTGATGTGGTGAAGTTAAGGAAGGTGAATCACTAACTTTTTCGACTGTGAGTGAATGTAATTCTTTCGGTTCATTACTGTTTGCAGAAATTTCATCCGTTTTTTTGAAGAATTTCCTTATTTGAGATTTGTTCCGTATCCCTTATCGCTTTTCTTTTGCGGTACTCTGCTCCAGATAATTTTTTTTTCTCCATTTTTTAGTAATACTGAAAAGAATTTAAAATTGAATATAAAAAATCTTTCGTGGCCACTTTAACGTACCATAAAAGATTTAAGTGTGGTAGTAGTACTATTAGTGCTACTTACTTTCATCATTCCTCAATAAATATTTAAGATACTTTATTGAAAAACATAATAAACTCTAAGTAAATATAAGAAAATCACTTACTTACTGTTAGTATTTATACCAATGCAATGCACATATGTATTAACACTTAGCATTTACGGTTTAAACGCCTTCTAGATGAATTATGCTTAGGCACTGAACTGTTTTGTTTTTTAGTCAATTATATTTTATCTGAATCTAAGTAGTCAAGTCGAGAGGTTCTTCTTTTATTCTTGTAAATTAAATTCTAAATAAATGTTCTTTTTTGTTCTTAACTTTAAATTCTCTAACACTTAACATTCACAAAAATGTTGTTATTCAAGAAATTACACTTTTTAAACTTTTTCATTGAATATTTCACACGACAAATTTATAGTTTTTTAATTGCCGAATTTTCCCATGTAAAAATTTTTTTTCTTCAATAAGAAACGAAAATATTAACATGTCCAAATATGACTAGCAGACTAGAACATATAAACAACTAAAAACAAGAATTTGGAAATGCCTTTTTATCTACCAAAAGCTTTTTTTAGAAAACTGAATTCGAAAATCGCCTACTTTTCACCTCTCATTTAAAAGAAAAAGTAAAATTTGAAAAAAATTTAATAAAAAAATTTAAAATTATCTGATTTTCATTTTAATTTTCGAATTCGAAAATCGCCTACTGTTCACCTCATTTAAAAGAAAAATTGAAAATTGAAAAAATTTTAATAAAGAAATTTAAAATTATCTGATTTTCAATTTTGGATTTTAGCGCCCTTTAATTTTGGATTTTAGCGCCCTTTGTTCGTGTGGCGCCCCGATGCTTTGCATCTTCTGCTTCATCGGTTGAGCCGGCCCTGGGCAGATGTATGGCAGAAAATGGACAAATGATTGAAAATTTCGTGGGAAGCTATTGCTCGGCTGAATCCATAAAAGTTAACCTCCTTTCGAACGGGTTTTATTCCAACGAGTATATTAGACAGTAGCAAAACTAATTAATTTAAGTTACTTGGCACACTTACCGAAGTCTCTTCATTTAAACACAAAAACCGCCTTGGCCGAATGTTATGATAATTTTTCAGATCATATCTTTGTTAATACACTTCGATCGGCACCTCAACGAAGTCGGTATCATATTTGGTTCGCGCGATATTAGGCAGGTACAAAAATCACGAACTTCGTTCAAACAAAAAAACGACTTGACAGATTTTTATGAAAATCTTTTCGGATCATATTTCCTTTAACACCCTTTGAACGGCACCTCAACGAAGTCGGTATCTTTTTTGGATCGCGCGAAATCGTGCTGGTACAAAAATCACTTAAGTTGTTCAAACAAAAAAAACGGCTCGGCCGATTTTTCTGACAATCTTTTCAGTTCATATGTCCTTCAATGCGCTTCGAACGCCACCTTAACGAAGTCGATATCTTTTTTGGTTCGCGCGAAATCATGCTGGTACAAAAATCACTTAAGTCGCTCAAACAAAAAAACGGTTCGACCGATTTTTATGAAAATCTTTTCAGATCATATTTCCTTGAACACGCTTCGAACGGCATCTCATCGAAGTCGATATCTTTTTCGGTTCGCGCGAAATCGTGCAGGAAAAAATGACCACATACGTACGCACACACACACACATATTTCTTCTCAAATTTTTGCTTAAAATGTTATTGGGACCTTGAAACTTGTAAATACATTGAAAATTTCGAATCAGATTTTCGGACCGATTACAATAACTTCCTACTGGGAAGTTAAAAAGTTATAGAAAATGGCCCTCGAATTTCGAGTGCTGGATGCTGCTACATATTTGCATTAATTTTAAACCTTTTAACGTTCATGGTTTTAACAGAATAGACAGGCAATTTTGGTCATAGTTCAAATAAATGTATTTTGAATCTAATAACTCAAACTTTTATAGGAATAGTTGGTTTTTCGTTAATGGTTAAGAAGAGTTGAATTTTGAAGGTTTGGATTGATTTTAAATGTTTAAACGTTGGCTGCAGCGAGGCGCACCGGGTCCCAGCTATCAGGAGTTAAGGAGTTCATTGAAACACTTCATCTGTGTATGAAAATTCATATCTCGAAAAATGCCATGTTGCAATGGATTATTCTTATTGTCTCGATCAAAATGTCAGATCCCTAATAGTTTCACATTTTGTTATTTGGAATTACAAATACCAAAAAATTGCCTTTTTCAAACTCTCCTACTGTATATTAAAATTCATATCACCTGATTACTACTATTGGCTTATGGGTGCAGCATAGGCGCACCGGGTCCCAGCTAGTTCAATATAAATACCGCATCTGCAACAAAAATTTAGTGTCATGGAGCTAGCAAAGAAAACAAGCATATTTACAAGCAAGCGCACTTCTTTGGTCAACATCGAGCTAGTGTATTATGAGTGCAGAATTCTTTTTCTTCTGGGACATAGGGCGGAAACAGTTGCCCTCCTTGTTGTGGCGCCTTTTGGTAGGGTTCTCCTACACGTTGTTCTAGTTCTTCCAACTCCACGGGTTCCTTGCGGATTCCGAGAGATTATCGTTTGCACCTCACGGGGTGTGACCATTCCAATTCCGTTTCCTTTGCCTGATTTCGTCATCTATCCTTTCTTGGCCACGGCGCAATAGTTTTTCATTTGTAATTCTATCTTGCCAGCGGATTTTTAGGATGAAAACTTGAAGGCGCCTTGTGATGGATTCGGTGACTTTCCATGTTTAGCCAACATACAACAGAATTGCCTTAACATTGGAGTTGAGCAGCCGCAATTTGGTGTTAGTTGAGATCTCCGTCGTCCATATGATTTATTTTGTCTGGTAGTGACGTCTTCTTCTGCCCGCCAGTTTCAGTAATAATTCTAATGGAGTCAGAATTAATCTACCAATTCCACGTCACCAAAAGTCACCGCTGTACGTTCAATAGTATTTGCATTTATCCGCATTTCTTTAGTTTTAATCGGATTTAACCTTAAGCCTGCCGAACTTCTTTCTGCTGCTAAATTGTTTAACATATTTTTGCGGTCCTGAATGTGAAAACCCTTTTTTCAGGCATCAGATTCAAAACTTGATTTTTATGTTATAAAAGAAAAGTTTTGTAAATTGAGTTGTCTGGGACAAAAATTTGAGAAACTTGGTTCAATTTTCAACTGCGAATCGTTTCTTTTCGAAAATGGAATTTACGAAACATGAATATCGCTCCACCGTGTCTGACGAAAACCTGCACCACCAATTACATTACATTTCGCCTAGTTTCTTAAAAAAGGTCATACCTCATCTATTGCCTATTTTAACTCACATTCTTAACTCCTGCCTCACGGTATTCAAGTTTCCCTCGACTTGGACGCATGCTTTAATCATACCCAGTTCCAAGGGCCCTTCTCAGTCCTAGCAGTATTTTTTACTTTCTGCTCTTAAACTTTTGCAAAGTTTCTTATCTAACCACCCTCAAAAGGTTAAACTAGGTGGCTAAAGGTGGCCAACGCTCCATTCTTGGGCCACTTTTATTCAGTATTTTTATTAACGATATTCCAAGATTCATAGGTATGCAGACGATGTGCAGTTTTATCTCCCTGCGATCAAAGACATACATATGTGTGTGGATAAGGTTGCTGTTGACTTGCGTCATGTACCCTTATGATCGACATTAAATTTGCTGCAACTCCTTCGAAATCCCATCGTATTTTTATCTCTCAAACCCTGCTAAATTCGTCCTGACTTTTCTGCTGTCGCGTTAAACTCTGTTCCTCTTGCTTCCGTTAATAAAGCAAAAAATCTTGGGTTGGTACTGAATAGCAGCATGACCTGCTGCGATCACATTAGTTTCATTGTAAGTAAAACCTACGGACTCCTGTCTAAACTTCGTTATCATTGTAACTTGCTGAATAGCGCTGTCCAGTCCATCTATCCTTTTCTCTATTCTGTTTGGGCCCATAACCTTGAAATTGCCTTTAACGATTGTGTACGTTTTGTTTATTTACGCCGTTTTGACCACATTTCTCCCTACTCGAATTCTGTTTTGGGCTGATACATAACCTTCTACATTTACAAGCCATGAACAAGAAAAATATTGAGAGCGAATTTCCGCTAAATCGGACTTGTAATTTGGTGTAATTTGGAGAATTTGGTAGCCCGATTCTCTCAATTGAGATTCTTCTTCATGGCTTGTAAATATAGAAGGTTATGGCTGATATCGTGAATACCTAAAAGTTTCTGTGACTGTATCACGATATCCTACACGAGCGCAAACCTGCATACCTCAACTAGTTTGTGCAGCTTTCGCAATCCCTCACAAATAATAATTTAGTATTTCCGCGTTTTCGCACGTTAAATGGTTAGCGTTCTTTCTTTGTCTTCACAGCACAGCTTTGGAACTCGCTCCTTAAATTAATACATGTTAAATTAAATTTAAATCACCCAATATATCGCTCCGGCCCGCGGGATTATAATGCGTTTTCAAAGTGGGCCGCGAGACTGTTTGGGTTGGCTACTCATGTTATAAACAATGGTTAAAGAATTACCTAACCTAACTGCATTAAAAGATATAGACCCCAGTGACAATGTTTTATGTGTTTAAACGTAAATTCTGCTCTATTTTACATGATCTTCAAAGAACTCCACATTTTTTAATAGACAATGTTATAAAAATGGTTAACGATTTTTTTAAAAATCGAAAAAAGCACATATTGAAAGGTACATATCTCAGCTACAACCTCTATACATTTAGAACCTTAATAAGAGTTTTTTCGCTTATAGTAGGGGAGCCAACGATGCTAAATGAGGATTTACTCGAGCGTAGGGGCGGCTGTACGGAACCGTTAAAAATGGGGAAAACATTTACTCGAGCTCGTCAGATATCCAGAGGGGCTGTTAAGTGAACCCGAACGAAGCTCCCATTCAAAAGACTGACGATTAGGCTGTGACGCAAGCTCGTGGCGGTTGCTTGAAAATGCAAAAAAAAAATTGCCATTTTGAAATACTCGTCAGATTTTTATACAGACGGTTCCAGTTGATGTCCTGATCGTGCTGATCCATAATCTGACGATTATTTTGAGGGGTTCTCTTAATCTGACGGGTTGAAAAAAAATTTGCATGATTTTTTTTTACTTTTTAATTTTAGACAAAATATATTATTAATTTAACTTCTTTTTTTATAACTATATTGAATTCAGAAAAAAATAGTAAAAAAATAAAAAAAATAGGTTTCCGAAGAATCTCAAAGCGAAACGAAGCGAAACGCAAGAATTAAGAGTGACAGTGATATCATTATTTAAACCCATAATGTCATCTGCATCAGATGGCATTATAAACCTCTATACAGAATCGATTGATCCGGGAATATGTAAATTTATAGTCAAATCAAACAGCTCAACACCTATTAGCAGAATTGAAATCGGTAAGACAATCACCCAATTTTTCGATGAATATAAAACATTCAGAAATGAAAGAAAAAAAGTAAGCAGAAATACCGTCATTATGGAAACAATCTGGGCCCACGTCGCCAACAAAATAGTGGGGAGTATAGTACATGTTTCACGATTTTTGTTACTTCGCCTTGTGGAAATCGGCAGATTATATTTTTCCCGTTATTCTGAAATTATTTCCTTCGAAATAAAATAAAATTCGACCGCGCTCGAGAATGCCGAGGTCACGATTTTTTTTGTAATTTTGTGACCCTCCCACTCCATTACGTCACGTTCAAATCGTGAGATTAGTGGAATGTACACTTTTCAGCATGTACTTAACCAACCATACCTTAATCTGACGCGCTCGAGTATTTCCAACTATCGATTTTTTTTACTATTTTGATCGGCTGCCCTAGAAGGCTTAAGCCTCAATTAATGGAATTTTGCTGGTTATATTGATGGAATCGAACGTATGCAAATGTCATTTGTTCATCTGTCAAATATATATTTTAAATAAGTTGATAAAAGTTATTTAAAAATGGGCGAGTTTCAAAAAGTTATTTTTATGTTTAGAATGCTTTGATATGTATAAAATTTCAAAGAAACCAGCACTTCCTAATTTTTCAGCAATGTTTTGCCAAATTTTGGACTTATGCTTAAAATTTTTATAGCCGTGCAATTTTTTATTATATAGAATTTTATTTTCTTCCACTTCAGATATTCATTTTTCTTCAAACTCTGACGACATTTTAGGCTAAATAATAAATGACAAAATCAGCTGTTTTTAATGCTGCTTTTGACACTTCAATCCGTCGGTTCCTTCAAGTTCCAAAGTTTTGAA
Organism: Thereva nobilitata; assembly: GCA_963855945.1. Lineage (NCBI taxonomy): Eukaryota > Metazoa > Arthropoda > Insecta > Diptera > Therevidae > Thereva > Thereva nobilitata. The sequence continues at coordinate 57,747,892 of OY979698.1, read as the reverse complement.
ACTTGAATCCGATCCCTTTCGTTCCGTTGCGTCCAGTATAACCACTTCAACACAATTTCTCTGTAATGAAACTCATTTTGACATTTCAATCCGGTCCGTTGCGTTCCGTTGCGTCCAGTATAATTGAGGCTTTAGGGTACGTCCAGTACGCAGCGTATATGATAGAGTAGAGCATAGTTGCGAATACTGGCTTATAGAACTCACAATGGGTTTTAAATGGGTCTGTGCATAACGCAGCTCGCTTTCCTCTCGCAGAAAAAAACCAGCTGCGTTATGCACACTCCCATTTAAAACCCATTGAGAGTTCTATACGCGAGTATGCGCGCTTATGCTCTACTCTATCATCTAAGGTGCGTACTGCACTCACCCTTAGGGAAACAGGTATGCATATGCGAAACAGGTATGCATATGCGCTTCTTGCTTTATTTATTTTGCAGCTGACGTCTTCTTCTGCATCGCCGTTTTCCGTAATGATACTACCGAAGTAACAGAATTTATCTACCAGTTCCACGTCACGGCTACTTAAACGTAGTTTACATTATGCTAATACGTTAGCGCTAATAGAGAAGACGTCATCATTAGCACACGATAAGTACAATGTAAACACATCTGCTAATTGCACTAAAAAATTTAAGCAAATTCAATGAAATTTTAAATTCAAACTTCCAATAACTTATTAAATAATTTGTTATGCTATAAATTCTAATGGGGTATTTTACTACAGGATTACTTATTAACATATTGTTTGGAGATACTTTAAGAACAGATACTTCGGTTAAAAGTCATGTGGAATACGTTTGCAGTTTGCAGCCTGCACATGTTGGTCAAACGCAGCGGTTCTGTTCAGTTCGAGGCATTTACACTTGTGGCTGGATGTGTCGTATATTTTTGATTTTTGTGACATTTTTGTGCAATAAAGAAGTGAATTTTTTGGTTATCGACTTATTTCGATAATTAATACAAACAATGGAAGAGCAAAAACACAGATTTTATGAATGTTGCAAGCCCCTAAAAAAAGTGAATCATTCAGTGAAAAAAGAAGTTAAGAAAGGTAATTCAGTGGATGTGTGAAATGTTTCCTGATATTCCAAAACTATCAAACATTTGTGATAAATGTAGGAAAGATATCAGTTCTTTGAAAAAGCAGCAGGAGGAAAACAGTGATTCTAGTGCTGATAATGAGCACATAGATCCAAAATTTTCTGGTCCATCAACTCTTGTGCTGGAACGTGTCAAAACATCCCTTCAGGAACTAGGAGAATCCCCTATTGTCAATAAGAAATTGAAGTCAAAGCAATATGCAGGGAAAAAAATTAAAAACATCGAGAGTGCGATGAAACGACAGATTTTTGTAAACTTTGAGGACTCCTCTGAAGAAGACGAAGGAAGTGAATTGGAAGGGTCTGTTTTAGCAAACCTTAAAAATCACTTTTCAAAGTCGGAGAGTAGGAATAAAAAGAGAATGTTGCTTACTTGCTTACCTGAATCATGGAGTGTGCGAAAGGTCATGAGGCTGTTTAATGCTCCAAACTACATGGTTCGCCAAGCAAAAAACATAGTCAAAGAAAAAGGAATATTAGAAAGTTCTGACCAAAAGCCAGGAAATAGGTTACCGACGGAAGTGGTTGGCACAGTTCATTCTTTCTATGAAAGCGATGATATCAGTAGAGTGATGCCAGGGAAAAAAGATTGTGTAACTGTAACAGTAGAAAACGGGGATAAATCAGCGGTATCTAAAAGACTAATTCTGTGCAACTTGAGAGAAGTGTACACTAGCTTTAAGGAAAGTTTTCCTTGTATAAAAATTGGGTTTTCAAAGTTTGCTGAGTTGAGACCTAAACATTGCATTCTTGTAGGGCAGAGTGGAACCCACTCAGTGTGTGTATGCACTACGCATCAAAACATAAAACTTATGATCGAAAATGGAAAGTTAGGCTCTCTAAGTAATGGCGAACTGGCAACATGCAAACATTGTTTATCAAAAATGCTATGCAATCCTCCATCAATTGATTGCTATATGGACAATTGTTTATCTTTCCCGGGGAACAATGAAATTAAAAAAATATTGGAGAAAACTTTTGAGAATAATATGATATAAAAGATTACTTTTCGGCAGTGGGTTTCAGTAGATCGGTGTTTGTTAGAAACCATCCAGAAAAGCTCAGAGGAATTCATTGAAATCTTTTGCGAAAAACTAACTACTTTAATTCGCCACGACTTTTTAGCTAAGCAGCAAAGTTCCTTCCTGAATGACACCAAAGGAAGTTTGAAGAGTGGAGAGTATTGTGTGATACTGGCCTTTTCAGAAAACTATAGTTTTGTCATACAGGATGAAGTTCAAGGATATCACTGGGCGACAATGCAACAATTCATCCTTTTGTGGTGTACTTCAAAGGAGATGAAAAGACAGAACACATCAGTTATGTTATTATTTCCGATAGTCTTAAACACAACACTACAGCTGTTCACAGCTTCCAGAAAAAACTGATTAATTTTTTAAAGAGCAAATTTGAAACAGTTCTGAAGATCTATTACTACTCAGATGGTAGTGCAGCACAGTATAAAAACAAGTAAAATTTGTCCAACCTCTGCTTTCATAGAAGAGATTTTGAAATCGATGCTGAGTGGCACTTTTTTGCCACAGCCCATAGCAAAGGGCCTTGTGATGGATTAGGGGGACCCTAAAACGGCTTGCAGCAAAAGCAAGTCTTCAAAGACCTTACGAAGACCAAATTGTTACACCCCATCAACTTTTTAACTGGGCGGTTGAGAATATAAAAAATATATCTTTTGAGTATTCAACTCAAGAAGATCATATTGAAACAGACAATTTTCTTGAAGAGCGCTTTAGTAACTCCATTACAATTAAAGGGACTCAGAAGTTGCATTGTTTCATTCCAATTGAATCAAGTGTATCAAAAATAATCACAAAATTCTTTTCCAATGCATCTCGATCTAAAGTAGAAGTAGTGAGAAAATCTCCAGAAAAATTGAAAATGGCAGACATTACTGGGTACATCACTTCTGTTTATGACAACGAATGGTGGTTAGCTTATGTCCTAACTAAAAATGAAGATGACGATGAAGTCAAAGTATCTTTCCTCCATCCAGCAGGCCCATCTCCATCTTTTTTTATCCGAGAAACCCTGATATTTTGTGGTTACCTACAAATGATGTTTTGTGCAAAGTAGAGATAGTTATAGATATTAAGAATGTATAAAATTACACAACATGATAAAATCAAGACTAACGAAGCATTTAGTGCATATTATGAACTTTAAATTAGTGCAAGTGTTTAAAAGAGAAAGTTTTCCTTGATTGTAAGTATATTCCTTACCTACGTAAACATAAATTACTTATGTAAAGTTAAATTAATCATTGGTTAGAAGATTTTTTAGTTTATTGACCCCTGTATTTTCTACATACATAGGTAAATAGTGGAACCAAATATTTTATTACGCCGTACATGGTCTTTTAGAACAAATACTTTATTTGGCATAGAAAGGCGGATTGGGTTGTGTACACAACAAAAAGAAATTTAATGTAACGTTTTTGTTGATTTTTCAGAGGAATGCGCGATGTTTTAAGTAAAAATTCCCAGACCACTAGTTTTTAAAAATTATTTTAATAATGATCCCATTACTGTCCCACTTTTATATTTTCAGGGGAACTTTATATAAAATATAATTTTTTGAAAATTTTCAATAATGTGCATTTTGAGAAATTTCAAATCAAAATTTTGATTTTGAAATTGAAATTTTTTTTGTCTCCTAACCTATGTCGTGATGGATGTCCTTTGAAAGGCCTTGAAAAGAGCTTTAAAATGATACCATTTACAGCTCTCTATCTCAATTGGGAGAGCCACAATCGTAACTCAAAGAGGCTGCGACAGACTGTTTTTGGACGTTTTTTGAAAACTTTACATAGCTGTAATTTCAAAACCAATTTTTCTTAGTCTATATTAGTGTTACATTCGTGCCAAATTTCATCAAAATCTGATATGGTAAAGAAAAAAATGATTTATTTTTGTGTTGGTTTGACATGGACTGACCCTGTTGCCAAATTGTTTAACACGTTTTTAAGGTACTGGTGTCTGTGGGCCAGCAAACAGATATCATCCGCGTAGTCGAGATCCTTAAGGCGTTCTAGCAATCGCCATTGTATACCACCTGTTCTTCTATCTAGAGCGCTGACAAGGATGTCGTTTATTACTTACTTCCAGAAATAGTAATGGCGAAAGTATGCATCCTTGTCGTACTCCTGAGCTCATTTCAAAGCTGTCGGATAATTTTCCATTGTGGAGAACTCTGCATCTGGAATTGTTGTATAGAGCTTTTATCAATTCTATTATTTTATCAGGCAGTCCACGTTGCCGTAGAGCCTTCATTGACCTTTGCTAGGTCGTCCAACGATGTCAAAGAATCCAACGGCCTTAGTTGGGCCGCTGCATACGCGGCTTAAGACAAAGTTTTAAAATTAAAGCATTTGCTCCGAAAAGTTCTTTTATTATAAGTTATCCTTCTGTGTACATGTTGTCAGTAACAATTTCATTAGAATTAAGATAGTTTTAATTCCAACCAAATTGGATAAGATCTGTTAAAATATGTTGAACGATTCTACAATACATATGTTCCACCACATTATTTTTGTGTGGGTATTACCTAGCATGACAAATTTATAAATAAGGCAAAAGGAGAAGGAGAACTTTGTATGACGATATCTTAAAACAACAAACCCGCAAGCCATACTGAGAAGACTAAAAATTGATCCGGCCTTGAACAACACGTGTATCATAATCAAGTATCTTGGGCACCAGTTGCCCCATACACAATTAAAGTTGTTACTTTAATTTTCTAGACATTTGCTAATTATTACTTGGTCAACGATCAGAAGAGATTACGGAACTAATTTCGCTTAGAAAATATATTAGTCCCAATAACAAATATTAATCTTTTTTCCAAGGGAAAGACATTTTTGTCTTACGTAACTTAATCGAAACTCATCGAAACGGAAGAAATGATAAAAAAAACAAATTTTAAACTGCGGTACTTTCTAACATTAATAGAGCGTTATACTTATTGAGTATATTAAGAAAACATTGTATTGATATACTAATATCGATTTTCAAAGGTTGATCTTTTGACTTTCAAAAAAAAGTTGATTTCGATTACATGTTCTCATTTCATTGGGACACTTGTTAACAATTGTTTAAATTATTATACGACCACATTCCATGTCGTAAGTGTACAATTTGGATCACCTCCAATTTATATTATGTTCACAAAAATATTCAGCGATTATAGTACAATAAAAGCACTTTCCTCTTATATAGAATGTAACCATTTTAGGAATGTTTCAACATTTCTTTTTTAATTCAGTAATTTAGGAATGCTTAAGTGCAATACTATAAATTAAAAAAATAAAAAGCAAGTACTAACGGAAAATGTAAAAAAAATGAATAGTGTGTACGTGTACTTTTCAGTGTTTAAATGACAGTAAAGGCAGAATCGTCATCAATATAATTAAATATTTTTACAACTTGCAAGTGGAATTTATCAAACGTTGGACATTTTTATGACCATAAAAATACAAACGACAGGAAAACATTCTGAAAACTCTAACACCTCCATTTCGAAGGTATTTCCGTGAATAAAGGATATAGAACCTGCTCGCACACATAAAGGGAGAGGTCGTGAATAAAAACCTCACGAATTACCAACATTTCGTCATAGCCTTCAGCACACTAAACTTTATGGGGGCACCCACTTTCGCTAAAGTCAAGTTTTAATGGCCATCAGAGTATGAATTGAGAATTTGGTCCTTCCAAGTTGAAATCTGTGACAGCTCAATGGGTTAACACTTAACGAAAAAGATAAATTGAAGCGCTTCAAAAATGTTCGCCAATAACTATTTACACATCGTTAACAAAGAAATTTTGGTCATTTAGTCATGACGGATGAGGATTTATTGCTGCCCGTTCCCCCACTCTGTATCAGAAAAGTCCCGGCATAGCATATCTTTGAGCTAAAGGGAACCCTGGAGCACGAGGCTGTGCGTTCAATTTGAAGGAATTCGTTAAAAATTCAACAAAAGGCCAAGTAGCTGGCTCGCAACAAAACGGTGGCCCAAACTGAGGCAGGATAAAGGCTCAGAATCCGGTAGGGAAAGGAATCAAGCAGGATCAGGATACGCCATGCTATACAAGAGCGCTGCTGTATTATTCTGGATGTTATAATTGATGTATGCGCGCTCCTCGCGCATGCTAGACTGCAATGGGACAAAGACTTATGGACCAGTTCTAGCTATATTAAAGAAAACCAGATACTGGCAAAAGCCAGCAGGTGCACACAAAAAGCCCTTCTTGCTTCCTATACCATAAATGATCAAATCACAGGTGAAAATTTTGTGAACAACACTTACACATTTATACTATTAAGATATCCTGACAAATGTATCCAACAAGATTTTTCCCACTTGTTCAGCCTGCAAACAATCACACAGTTTCCACTTTCACTTCACTTTTCTTCCTTTTCTCTTTTACTTTCCTTGCTATGCGCTAAAAACTCCTCGCACTTTTTTCACTTTAATTCTTAATCAAACCAAATCGCATCTAAGGGATTTCAGAGCTGCGTGCAAGTTGGGCAAATTTTTTGCTAATTTTCACAATTTCTCCAGCAACCACCTTGTTTGTGGTTTTAATTCCACTTCCAAAACTCTCTACAATTTAAACACAAATCACCAAATCCGTTTTTGTTCGCGACCGGGGACATCACCCAGCAACAGACAACCCGGGACTAAAAGCTCCTTAGTACTGTTCGAAAGCCCGGATATAATATCTCGGCACTTACACATGCACACCAGATGGGGCAGCAGATGGGGCATGGGACTGTGCGAGAGCTTGCGGAGAACACCCCCATGTTTTTGCAAAGCATTGGCGCAAATAAAATTAAATTCGGGAGCTTTGGCGTAAAGACGGCCCCCCACACCCCTGCATTCGGGCGCAGCCCGTCCGGCCTCCCATTGAAAAGTGTGGACCCACTTAGCTTTAAAATAGTAAAATAGTGTTGAAGTGCAGGACTTATGCCAGTCGAGCACAAAAATTTCCCAGCGCATAGCGCTGAGTCTGCGATGCCGTAATCTTTTCGAAATTTTCATGCTCAAAACAGTCCAACGTCGAGCCATCCTCGCTGTAAGTACTCCTTTTAGGACATTCCACATTGATCAATTGGGAGCACCTGCAGTGGCATAATCTTTAAATAGAATTCAGGTTTACGCCGTATGCAACATTGAAGGAGTCTTCAAAAAGGACAAGTGGGAAAAATGCAGATTTGTGAAAATCTGAAAATAGTTTTTCAATCTTCGAAGTGCTGCCCACTCTTTTATAGCGCGGAGAGTGGCTGCTTCTTTACAATAAACTGGTTATTCGCTAACCCGATTCCATCATTGAGTTTTTTTTCGAGAACATTTATATTTTTAAGAATATTCATTAAAATTGAATAGAATATAATTTCAGTAACAGGAGGTGTGAGGTAAGAGCTCATTTCTGCACAAATGTGACGAGAAAGTATTGGCGAAATGTCATATGCACCGCTGAGCTTCTGATGGATGCACTCTGAATTTTTCTGGATATTTTTTTATGTGAAAATATCAAATTTAGCAATCTCCGTTTGTTATACCAGTCCCTCATGCCGGTCAGGTCATTGTACAATGTCTAGTATTGCTTAGTTTGAAGGTTAGAAGAAAATAAGATAATTGCTCTAGCAAAAGGCGATGAACCTTACGTTTGAACTACGCGAAGTTATACAACTTGGGGAAATACTGATAGTGGAAGATTATTCCACAGTCAAGTTGTTTTATTAATAAATGAGCTTCTTGAGCGTAGTGTTAGTGGAGCAGGCTAGTCTTTATTATGCGGGAAAAATGTTTCCGTGCAGGCAGCAAGGTTTTAATTTCAGTGGAAAAATCACTGTTGTATGTTTGAAAGCGGAGCTATATTCCTACGCCCAGTTGTGAAAACTGAACTGATTCCAGAAGAATCAGTTGAGAATTAATAGCTAAGTAAACAATTGATTCCTTTTTTAATTACTGGTAATGCAGAAAAGGATCAAATATGATTTCTTGTGTTTCAGAAAGATTAAAATGCAACGTAAAAACATGACATGTAATCGCTTTTGAATTGATTACAAGTTATGCCGGGGGTAATCAATTTATTACCGCCTATGCTATGACATGCCCGTGTAAAAGTAATTCATTATTTACGTGTATGGTAATCCGAAGTGGAATCGATTAAAATCGATATAATTAATTCTGAATTAAACCTAAATCAATTCCAGTTACAACTGGGATATTGTTGTTTATCTATACAGGTTAGATATCAATTTCTAGAGTTGTAATTGAGTCTTCCTTTTTCTTATTTTTTTTATTTATTCTTGTTTAGTTGGTTTCCAAAACTGCCTTCTTCTTGACTATTATTCAGAAATTTTCTTTTTAAAGCTTTCTTCCAACAACGCAGGTAAAGACTCTTTAAATTTTCCTTTTTTTGTTGTAGATTAATTTATTTATTTTAATGTAATTTATTTTTAATTTGAATAGTACAAAAAATAACGTCTTGACTGCACCAGTTTTTGAATTAAAATAATCTTGTTTTCTCGATATGACTTTTTTTATAATTTACCGCCTGCGATATTTATGATTAATTTATTGTTATAGTATGTAATTCACGAGTTCTAGTTCTAGAGTAAATCGTCCTATTATTTGATATATTTATTTAGACCGGCTAGTAATCCAGTCCAACGGTGGGCAACCCTATTTTTAACATAGGCCAGAATAAATTTTACGTTTTTTCCGCGGGCCTTAGTAGTCAATTGACACCTTCTCATGCCCTGTAATAGAGCCACTCACTCAGTTACTCCAAATTGCATTCAAACTACAAGTATTAATTAATTTTTGTGCCCCTTTTTTGTGTAACGATTGTGAGTACGATTAGTAGTAGTTGTACAATAAACGCAAATGAGAAGGGGAATTTCTCATAGTTTTAACAGACCCTCGAGCACGATGGTATATTGGAGTTAGTGTGATGGATAGGTGATTCTGACAAATTTTTTGAGACAAAGGTGAGGAAAAACTCACACTTCGTTGCGACCCCTTGTCTATAAAACCGGCTTGTGTATGGGGCTTATAAACGAAATGATGGAAATGTAACTTACCGCAATGGATGTTAGTTTTAACATTAATACTAAATTATGAACATAAACGTTGCATATTCAATTTAAACTAGACGAATTAGGTACATCAATAAATATTTATTTATAATATCTTCGTCTAAAGATTTCGCGGGCCGGATAGAAACGGTTCGCGAGCCGTAGATGGCCCGCGTGGTGGGAATTGCCCACCATTGAAGTCTATGTTCGTTCATACAAGGCGCCTTATTGTATAGTGTCAGGTGTTTCTTCCTATCACCTAAGTTTCACTCTATCGCCTATTTTTATATTTCTTATGTAAAAATTCCCAGAAGGGAAAATTTCAATGTAAAAATTCCCAGAAGGGAAAATTTCAATGTAAAAATTCGCAGAAGGGAAAATTTCAATGTAAAATATCCCAGATAGTAGAGAGAAATTGTCATTTGAAAGTGATGTAACGGGAACTTCAAAAATTTTTTTATTTTTCATTTCATACATGCACCTGAGTCGAAAGCCGTAAAATTTGGAAAAATCAAATCCGAGCATAGCGAGAAAAGTGCATTTTTGGTGAATTTTAAGTGCATCGTAACACTATTTTTCAAATGTCGACGGTTCTATTGGTCGTAGAAAAAAAGGGGAAAAGGGCGGCAAGATAACGTTAAAAATATTTCATAACCTCAAAAAATCCAAATTTCTCATTTTATTTATTTTTTAACTAAAAATGCATTAAATAATGAACAAATCAATGGATTTTCATAAAAATTGGAGGAAACATGAATATTAATGTTATAAATATGCTAGTAAATTTACGAAATTTTTTTTAATTTTTACGGCCAAAATTGGTAATTTTCGAAAAATATTAAAACTCTTGTAATTTAATGAGAGATGGCCCTATTTTTTTTTCTAAGCGTAGGTTTTTTATGTACTTTCTTGTAAACCTGTTTATAAAGTTTAAATGTCGTTTTTTTAAAAGTAAAAAAAAATGAAATTTAATTTATTTTACCATTTTATAGTTTATGTATACCGTTTCTTTTAATTGGATATATGATTATGTCAGTGGCGGTTCGTAAGGTTCAGGATAAGGGAAGCAATGCGTAGGGCGTCAAAGCTAATGTACCCCGCGAGCGATAAAAGTAAAGGTATCGGCGGCTTTAATTAGAAAAACTGAAAAATAACAAATTTGAAAACGAATCAAGTAATTAACCCCATGCAAAAAGTAGAAACCCGTACTACCAATCTATATTCTTTTTATTTTAATATAATAAAAAATAATATAGTAAGATATACATACAGTGGCGAACAGAAGTCAACGTACACCATACAAAATAGCGAAAATTCGTATTTTTATTTTATTTTTAAAAATTGAAAAAAATTGTGATATCACAATATACGTATCAAAACATTTTATTGAAATTCCATAATAAATTATATCTACAAAAAAAATAACAAAAAAGTGAAATATACAGAATTCACAAATAACAAAAGTATACGTACACTTAAAAATTTTTATTATTATTTTTTGTAGAAACAATTTCATTATGCAATTTCAATATAATGTTTTTGTACAGAGGATTGTACTTATTTATTTTGTAATATCACAATTTTTTTATGCTATAGTAAACGAATTTTCGCTATTTTATATGGTGTACGTTGACTTTTGTTCGCCACTGTATAACACAATTAAAAAATAATCTTTCTCTATCCCTTTAAATCATCTTTAAAGAGAATCATAAAAAACAAATGGAAGCTACAAATTTTCAGCTTCTTCAATACACACCTCCTGCCGACCCATTAGAATAAAGAGAAAGTTCACCCATCATCGATCTCTTTTTTTATTGACTCAAACGAAAATTCATATTAAGAGTCAAAACAAATTTCGAAGCAAAATTTTCAAGAGCAACTCCACAGCAGGCGAAACCAGAGCAGAATACCAGAAAAATAAACCAAGAAAACAAGAAAATGTGGTGGATAGAGAAAATTTGTCTATGTTCGACTTCTCATATCCCGGTATTCGGCTCCGAAGAAGCTGCGTTTAGTTCAGCTTCTCAGGGACCTGTATCAACGCAGACCTTTGCGTGAGTGTGAGTTCAATTGAATTGAATGTGTTGGACTTTTCACGTTGATTTTCGGTACCAAAGAAGCTGGAGATATTACAGAAGATAAGAGCGGCACTAGAAAAATTTAATGCCTCGGATTAGAGGTGAGCGGCACTTTAGTATTGCCGCTCTACCGCTCTCCGCTCGTATCGTGGCCGAGGCTTTATTCTTTGTATACAGTAGTATGAATGGGCATATTCACACGCTGCCATAATTGTGGTGAGTAAAACCGTTTTTATTCAACTCCTAGCAACTCAGACGGGGCGTAAATGAGTGTAGTAAATTTGAATACTATACAAGAACCTTTAAATGTATTGCAGATGAAATTTTCTTGTTAGAGAAAAACAGAGCTAAAGAATGCAAGAGATAGAAGTAACTTTTTATATGTGTACCAGTTTTCACGCGTTTGCTTTTGCGTGAAAAATGTTTCGTTAAGTTCTTCCGCTCCCTTCCCTCTCTCATCTATAAAACCGGTTTTAGGCGCCATGAATGTGCACTGTGTGAATATGCCCAATTTTACATCTTTTATAAAAAAATCTGTACTTTGCTTGCTTAGTGTTTCCAGATGAAGAAATATATTAAGATTTTGTTTTTGATTAATCTTAATATATTTAAATTAATTTTTTATGAAGTTGCCTATTTGGTCAAGGGAAGCAGTGCTTCCTTTGCTTCCAAAGAGGAACCGCCACTGAATTATGTGCTTAACACTATAGACTAAAAGAGGCTTTAGTACACTGTAAAAAAAATATGTAAATTCACAGTCCAAATGTATAGTAAAATTACAAATCGCGGTATGAAATACTAATTTACTACACAATTGTTGTAATTTTACTATAAATTTTGTAATTTCTCATAAAGAAATTGAGAATCTCCAATATACTGGATAACGTAAATGTTTATTACATGAATGTGACCTGTATTTTTCTTTATCGTTTATGTAGGAAAACTAAAATATTTCTTAGTATTATTTATCAATGTTATGTTCTGAACTTTGTACTGTAATTTTACAGTAAGAGGCGTAATTTTAGAACTTATATTTTCAGTAAAATTACCAATTGTTCATTGGAATGTAAGGTAAAATTTTCCCTCTCATAGATATAATTCACAGGTAACAATGGAATATTAAGCATATATACCCGATTGTTCTTAAGTTAAAGTCAGACCTTTGACTCTGGTCAGGGTCTGGGCAGTTCTTGTAACAGCCAAGAAATTTTTGATAATATGTGATGCTTAGGGCCGATTCACAATTAAAGCTTCAAGCTTCAAAAATTACCATAAAGGGGTTTGTACAATGATTCACATTCACAGCTTCAAGCTGCAGTGCTCAAATAAAGCAAAACTCAGCTTGAGCTTGCAGTTTGAAGCTTGCAGCTTGACGCTTGCGGCTTGAAGCTTTCATTGCGAATCGGTCCTTGCATGGTGAGCAAAATGCTATTTTTATGTATAGGGAGAGGGCATACACAAAAGTTTTGGAAATTTACAAAACTATGAAGTGAAAGCTCCAATACTGATTGTATTTTTACATCCCACAAATAATGTATATTTACTACATAGTTGGTAAAAACACTTAAAGTAGAATTGGAATATTCCTAATAATATATATTGCAAATTTACAAAACTGCTTGTGAATAAAACTTCCAGTATTTTTTTGTAAAATTACTACAGAAATTTTTTACAGTGTATGGTATACTTATACATATAAGCTTTACTTCTTACAAAAAATTTGAAATCCAGAAAGAAAAATTACAATAATAATTACTTTGTATATTTAAAATCATATTGATAACTACAAATTTTATCCATGTGTTTTTCTTTTTTTGGATTATTTGAATAATTTAAACCACTATTTTCCTCTACTTCATCAGAATCATACATGTCTTCTTCCATTTCACAAACTGGTTCGTAAATGCTCGAGTCTAATATTTGTGTATCCGCATTTTCTTCCGTATCATCATCATCAAGTAATCCAATAGGTGCATTTGCACAATTTGTGCCTTTGCAAAAACGACATAAAGGACTACAATTTATATCTTTGGATTTGCACGAACATGTATTTGTTTTAGAACCTGTTCCGCAAGAACATTTTATTTTTTTACTAATTTTTCTGGTAAGGCTGACTGATTACTTGTGATTGGCATCAGGCCATTTTCACTTTATATCCAACCCAATTCCAATGGATTTTTATCATTCCTTCCATTTGTACTTGCAAATAAACTCGTAGCGAGTGATTATATAGAGCTTCAGTAGTTGGCGGAAGCAAAGATAAATTATAAAGGGTAGTTCTTTCTCCTTGAACCATATTTTTAAATATCATAAACCTCATAATATTTAAGTCAATTGGTCTTGAGTGGTTAAAACCGTATATTGTTCTAGCGCATCCTTCTGCTGCCCTTCTCAATAGCGTCTTTGTAGCGTCCGGTTTGTAAAAGGTTGACATCTCTACAGATATTTTCACGTATTTTTTCAACAATTCTAATACAGATTTTTGCCACGATTAAAAAATGCTGATGTTGCTTCACAACCCGAAAAAACGAACGAAAATATCCTTTTTTTAAATCTGCATAAACAAAGGAATACTTAGTATAATATAAGTATTGTATTCGATATTTTTTTGGCTCCCTTCTGAAGTATATTTTCTTTTCAATTGATGATCCTAGCGGTTAATATAACTAAAAGGTCTGTATCTTCTCCAATTATAATAACTTCATTAGATAAAGTTTTCATATAAATTGACATTTTTATTATTTCAACATCTGCATCGTCTCGACTCGACACACTTTATGTGCAATATTTACATATGCCAGTATTTTAGAAATTAAGTTAATTAATGATTCTTTATTTGCGCTGTTGCTAAATTTTGGGTCACATTAACTTTTCGATTTTCTTGTACACTGATATCAGAGCACTGAAGTCTCTGCAGCCTTCTGATTCTTTCTGTATTTTTTGTGCTTAGTGCATATGAATATCCATCGAAAACTATAACAGAATTAGATCCAAAATGTCGCATTACATAGTCTACATATTTTTGAGCAACTTCTAGATAAGTTTTGTTCGTTCTCCATACAACTTTGTGCAGAAGGTACCCACCATCTATTACGTAAATCGCATCGGTTAGGCTGGGCTCTATAGTCCATTCAAAACGCGGTTTAGGGTGTTCCAACATAACACCGCTAAGAAAATCGAACCCTACAAGGATTTTGGGTCGCTGATCACGAAAATCGGGGTCCGGCGGTCCTTAAATATGGGCGTCGCGTCAACCTTAAAATCGCGAAAACACCCCTTTTTAAGGGTTTTTCGCGATAATTTCAATAATAATGAAAAATAATCCGATAAAATGCACTTTTTTCAATATTTATTTGCGAAGGTGGTTGATTTATACTAAATCAAGCAAAACTTTATGATAAGGGATGATCCTAAAGCAGGGGTGGCCAACCCGCGGTCCGCGGGCCGCATGCGGCCCTTCGCAAGAAATTGTGCGGCCCGCGAGATTCAACAAGATTTAACAAAATATTTTGTGCTAGAAGGTTCCAACATGTGAAAAAAAGAGTCAGCTATGAGCAATGATTAAAATTCACAGCCTGCCATAGAGAATTGGCTCTCGGGGTGACCACGATGGATAAAAATCCAAGTAATTGTTTTTCTCGGTAACAATTCAATATAAATACCGCATCCGCAACAAAAATTTAGTGTCATGGAGCTAGCAGAGAAAACAAGCATATTTACAAGGAAGTACACTTCTTTGGTCAACATCCAGCTAGTGTGTTATGAGTGCAGGATTCTTTTTCTTCTGCTCTTTTATTCCCGCACGGACATAGGGCGGAAACAGTTGTCCTCCTTGTTTTGGCGTCTTTTGGTAGGGTTCTCCTCCACTTTATTCTAGGTTTTCCAACTCTAGGGTTCCTTGCAGTTTCCAGTCAAGGGTCTTTTGGCTAGATTCACGTTTGAACCTCGCAGGGTGTGGCCATTCCATTCCATTTCCCTTGCACGATTTGGTCATCTATCGTTTCTTTTCATTTGTAATTCTATCTTGCAAGCCGATTTTTATTTAGGATGAAAACTTGAAGGCGCGTGGTGATAGATTGGGCCACTTTCAATGTTTCGCACATACAACAGAATTGCCTTAACATTGGAGTTGAACAGCCTTAATTTGGCGTTAGTTGAGATCTCCGTCGATCTCCATATGATTTATATATTCTGGTAGTGACGTAACTAATGAGGTAACAGAATTAGTCTACCAATTCCACGTCACCATTAGTCAGCGCTGTATCCACATTTCTTTAGTTTTAATCGGATTTAATCTTAAGCCTGTCGAACTACTTTCTGTTACTAAATTGTTTAACATATTTTTGAGGACCTGAATGTGAAAAACCCTTTCAAAACATGATTTTTTGTTATAAAAGAAAAGTTTTGTAAATTGAGATGTCTGGGACAAAAGGTTGTGATTGCGAATCGTTTCTTTTCGAAAATGGAATTTACGTAAAATGAATACGCCGCCACCTTGTCTGACGAAAACCTGCACCACCAATTACATTACATTTCACCTAGTTTCTTAAAAATGCTCATACTTCTTCTATTGCCTATTTTAACTCACATTCTCACATTCTTAACTCCTGCCTCGCGGTATTCAAGTTTCCCTCGACTTGGAAGCATGCTTCAATCATACCTATTCCCAAGTGTCCTTCTCAGTCCTATCAGTATTATTCTATTTCTGCTCTTAAATTTTTGAAAAGTTATGGGACCCAGGTAGGCTATTAGAGCAACTACCTGGTGTCCCATAGAAAATAATTACTTAGCAGGCTGGATATATTTCGTCGTCTACTTTAAGTAGGCGATGGAATATTTCCAGCCTATATAAGGCAACATATCAATGTTCAAAATTAGTTATCTTCGGATACTCATTGTAAATATATTAAATAATAAAAATATAAATATATTTATCTAATTTTTGGCTAGTGGCCGTATGGCCACTACATGGGTGACAACTTTGATTAGTGGCCGTATGGGCCACTACAAAGTTTCGTATCTATCCGCTCTCAAAAGTTTAAACCAGGTGGCTAAAGTACCTCAAGTGTCCTACTTCACGCTGGCGTTCCTCAAGGCTCCATTCTTGGGCTACTTTTATTCAGTATTTTTATTAACGATATTTTAAGATTCATATGTATGCAGACGATGTGCAGCTTTATTTCCCTGTGCCAAGAGATCAAATACATTATGTGTGTGGAGAAGGTTGCTGTTGACTTGCGTCATGTATCCTTATAGTCGACATTAAATTTACTGCAGCTCCTTCGAAATCCCATTTCATTTTTATCTCTCTCACTCTGATACTGTTCGTCCTGACTTTTCTGCTATCGCGTTCAACTCGGTTCTTCTTGTTTGCGTTAATAAAGCAAGAAATCTTGGGCTAGTACTGAATAGCAGCATGACCTGCTGCGATCACATTAGTTTCATTGTAAGTAAAACCTTCGGACTCCTGTCTAAACTTCGTTACCATTGTGGCTTGCTGAAAAGGGCTGTCCATCTGTCCTCTCTTTTGCGCCCATAAACTTGAAGTAGCGTTTAACGATTGTGTACTTACCTGCATACCTCAACAGTTTGTGCAGCTTTTGCAATCCCTCACAGATAATTTATAATTCCGCGTTTCCGCACGTTAATTGGTCAGCATTCTTTCTTTGTCTTCGCAGAACAGCTTTAGAACTCTTTCCCTAAATTATATTAAATTAAATTTGAATCACCCAATATATGACCCCGGCCCGCGGGATCATAAGGCATTTTCAAAGTGGCCCGCGATACCATTTGGGTTGGCCACCCCTGTCCTAAAGGGTTAAAACCACCAGTCCCTAAATTGACTGAAAATAAAAAATATTGTAAATTTTTTTTTTCAAGTTTATGCTTCAAATTCGATTGTATGCGTTGCGTATTGTCAGGCAAAAATAAATTATTTTCACCCCTAAAGGGGTTAAAACTACCCCCACAATTTGAAAAATCAACTTTAAATAAAAAAAATTTGCAAAAAATTTTTTTTCTGCTTTTTGTTTGAAATTGGGCTGCATAGGTTTTATCAGACAAAAATGAAATATTTTTAACTCTTAAAGGGATAAAACTACCCCTAGATTAAAGTTGAATTTTTTTTCCTGCTTTTCGCTTAGAATTGGGTATTATCAGCCAAAAATTAATTATTTTTAACACTTAAGGGGGTAAAACTACCCCTAGATTAAAGTTGAATTTTAAAAAAATTAAATTTTTTTTTGCAGTGTAATTTTATTTTTGATGAAATATTATTAAAATATTTGGAAAATTTTATTGTAACCCCTTTTTTAAAGAGGTTAAACTGGAGGAATAGGTTCCCTAGGGCAAAAATAGATAGACTAAAAAATATCAAGGCGGTGAGGGTGGCGGCGGTCGGCGTAGTGCGGAAGGGGCGCGGGCGGAGGTGGGGCGGGTGGCGGCGAGCGTAGGGTCCCCGCCCACCGCCGCAGCCGCTTACTTTCTCCGCCGGCCCACCTTCCGCCAGACCCCTGCCAATGCCCGTCTTACTCCGCCTGCACCGCTGCCGTCTCCGACCGCCCTCTTACAACTGCGCCCCTTCCGCCACACGCCCACCGACGCCACCCCCTCTGAAAAAGGGGTTACCATAAAATTTTCCAAGTGTTTTAATAATATTTCATCAACAATAAAATTTCCCGCAAAAAAAATGCAATTTTTTTTCAAATTAAGCTTTAATCTAGGGGTAGTTTTACCCCCTTAAGTGTTAAAAATAATTAATTTTTAGCTGATAATACCTATTCAACTCAATTCCAAGCGAAAAACATGAAAAAAATTCAACTTCAATCTAGGGGTAGTTTTACCCCCCTAAAGGGTTGAAAATATTTAATTTTTGTCTGGTAAAACCTATGCAACCCAATTTCCAGGAAAAAGCAGAAAAAAAATTGGTTTTGCAATTTTTTTTATTTAAAGTTGATTTTTCAAATTGTGGGGTTAGTTTTACCCCTTTAGGGGTGAAAATAATTTAGTTTTGCCTGACAATAGGGACCATTCAAGTATTACGTAAGCACCACGGGGGGGGGGGGGGTGGGGGTCTTTGCTTTGCTTATTTTTGATGACATGGGGGCAGGGGGGTCTGGATGGTGATTACGTGAGCAATATTTATTTACTTATTTTTTCTGATTTTTTTGCAAAAAATTATTGGGTTTTGATTTGAACAAATTGGCAATCCTACTTGTCTATCCTCGAAAGTAAAAAGTATGTGAAGGCATTCCCCGAAATTATTGATATTGCTTACTGCGGTGTTTTATTGTTAAGTTAGAAAGAACCGAAGTAGGGAAACTACCGCGCGCGCTGTTCACATGTCTAAATTTGTTCGGTCTCATTTTGGCCCGGTTCGTTAGATATCATTGGATATGACGTGTATATGCATTGATATGACTCATAACTCCAAAAGTTGGTAAGATAGAGCCATCGTTTTTACCATCATAGATAGGTTCTGCGTTCATTGGTACCTTATTTATGGAAATAGGTTATACTGTTACAAAAATACAGGGTGATATGTAAAACTCTATCTTTGTATAGTCTTCTTCTTGGATGGCGCTACAGTCCTTGCAGGACTCGGGCCTCTCGAAGTCTCCTCTTCCAGTCTTCTCTACGTCTTGCTAGCTCTCTCCAATTTGTTATACGAAGTGTCCGTATATCCGCTAGCACGTCGTCCATCCACCTATTTCTTGGTCGTCCTACCCTTCTCCTTCTTGATGGTCTACCATTAAAAATCCTGGCTAGCATTCTATCTTCTGAAGCTCGTACAACGTGTCCGTCTATTCAGTCTATTCAGTCTTATGTATGTAGCTATATTAATTTCGTCATACATTTCTTGAAGTTCTTCGTTTGTCCAAATGCGCCATTCGTTCTGGTTAACCCTTACAGGACCAAATATTCTTCTTAAGATCTTCCTTTCGAAGATTTTAAGTTGATTTTCTGTTTGTTGGGTCAATGTCCAAGCCTCAGACCCATAGCATCAGGGGCGGCGCGTGGTTTTTTTGCGCCCGGTGCATTATGCTATATTGCGCCCCATCAGCTGATCATATGAAAAAACTTTTTTCGTCTGGATCGCAAGGACGAAGAAGCGGAAAATATACAAGGCACTTCTAACTTGGTAGTAATTTGCTTGACTTTTTCAATAACTTCCTGATATTTTGCTTTGATCGTAAATCTATCAAAAGAAACTGGTGTGCGTAGGACCACACGATGGAAGTGAAAACTTCTATGGACATTCTGTATTTCCTATTCAAACTTAATATTACAGGAGGATAATGGTCAAAAAATTTTGTCTATGAATGTGAATGCATTTGAAATATTTTTTTAGGTGGACTTGGAAACACATTTTACTAGACAAGTCGTTCTTATTTAATTATACAGTCGTTATACAGGTATTTATGCATTTTACTTTTTACAAAATTCTGGTGAAGTGATTTGTTATGCATACCATACATATTGCCAGCGCATTTTTAATTTTCTATCATTGACAAGAAATTCATTATTTCCGACCTTAAACACTTCCAAATAGCAATTTTCGGTGAAATCGAATCGTAATTGCCAAAATCGTACCGCCGTATTGGCGCCGCCATTTTGAATTTTAAAATTATGACCACAGATTCGCCATTTGTGACCTTAAACCCCCCCGCCCGCTACTGAGTTTCAATGGATTCAGAACACATTTGCAAAACTCATACGCCATATTGGCACCGCCATTTTGAATTTTCAAATTTTGTACACAGAATCGTCATTTGCGCTGATAAAAACATCTTGATACCGATTTTCAATATAATCGGAACACAATTGCAAAATTCGTCCGCCATCTTGGAACCGCCATCTTGATTTTTTTACAAAGTTGTCAGATTGCATTGTCGTGGGAACTCAATGTGTGTGCAAAGTTTCATACAAATCGGTTTAGTAGAAGTAGTTAAAAAAGCTGTCGGAAGATTTGAACCAAATAAACAAACATACAAACAAATATACGAGGTCAAGCTAAATAAAGCCATTAAAAAATCCATAATATGCTCTAGTCTTCCACATAAAAAAAAATAATATATAATCAAACATAAGAGTATATAATACATAGTAATATAGTATAATAATTTATAACACTTAATACAAACTAAAACCCCCAAAGGCAAATTTTTTCTCACATGGTATACGGTATCGTGATGGTACGTTGGCGTGACGCGAATTTTTAGTTTTTCCCCCGGCCAAAAAGTGCCCAACGTGCCTATAGAAGTTTTCACTTCAAAAACCTTTTGTGGAATTTAAAATATCAACTGCAGCAGACATTTGGGCTTTGTAAGGGGGCATACATAAATTACGTGAGGTGATTTTGGCGATTTTTTGACCCCCCTCCCCCTTGGTGAGATGTCGTGAGATTTGGCTCGACCCCTCCCCCCCTCAATCTGACGTGAGATTTTTAAAATTTTAAAAAATTTGTAGGATTTACACTATCATGCGTATTTTTAGTTTAAATACCTCAATCTGTGCTTGATTGCGTTGGATTTATTTAAAAAAACATAATTTGTGTTGAAGAACAGTACCACAAAATCAAAACAGCACCAACTCGGCATGCACCCAATATAAACTACAATACCTGCGGATTACCATTTAGCAGGTGATTCTGCCTATCCTTTGGAAACCAACTTCATGGTGCCTTACAGGGATAATGATTTCTTAACAAGAGAACAGAAAAATTTCGATTCTAGTTTGAGCTCAACTCGTGTATTTGTAGAGCAAGCATATGGAATATAAAAAAAATTTAGAATTTTACAATATATTGACATACGAAGGTTGACTTTGGCATCCACTGATTCGTTTTTAGAGAGTAACGACTTGACTGTTTGAATAGTAATGGTAGAGCCATTTATGACTCTGGACATACACAAACTTCGGAGCATTCTTCTATAGATGTCATCTTTGGGTAAAAAATCTGTGACTGAATGACCCAGAGGGGTTATCCTGGAATGCGATTCGAAAGTCATGAAATTCGGAAATAAGAAAATGGTAAACTCCACCAATGCGAATTCGAATTAAATTTGTCCGCCTGTTATCGTATTTCAGTCCGCGAGTAAAGCCATTGGGCATGCGCTGCATTTATTTGTTTGTTTTAAAATATTCTAAAAACTCTTTAAATATTCTTGAAACAATTTATTGTTCGCATCAAAATGTCAAATTAAGTTAATAAATGAAGTTGGTTTGCTGAAAATAATTTCTTTCGAAGATTTATCAGGCATCGCTACTAGCTTCCGTTTGCTTCCTACTTTCGTATCGCCTTTGAAAAGCGGAGTCTCAAGTCACAGCCAGCTTGTCAAATTGACGTTTGAGCCGCCTGTACACCAGGATACAGATTCAAGAAGTGCGGATCTGTAAGACTTCCATTCTTCACAACTCTCGATAATGATAACAAAAGGTTTTCAAAATCTATCTTGGCCTCTAGTATGTCGGAGCAGATTGGTCGATTCAAAATTCGAATCCTGTAACATACTTAGATGACTAATTATGTCCCCTGGTGTAAATGTCTGCTTTTTGTATAGTGAAAATGCACCGCAGATAGCATGTGTTCTGACTGATGTGAACAGAGCCGATTCTTAATATAATCTCTATGATTGCAGTAGGATTAGGTACATTATGCACTTGAGATACTGAGGAGGGCATTAGGTTCCAGGTTTTTCAATTGGGCTTCTAGGCCTTTTTGTTTTGTTTAAGCTTAGACCCCACACTAGTTCATCGTAGGGTCGCAATATGTCCAAACATTGTCGTATAAGTCAATGCATACATTACTTTCGCAGTTTTTCCCAGACCATTGTATAAAATGATAAGAATTTTTCATCACGTCATACACTCTTCATTCCCAGATATTTAAATTATTTTCTTTACTTTATTTTGGATGTTCCAGTTGGATGGTATTTAAAACAGTGAACAAATACAGTGTAAACGACAGTGCAAAATTTTTATACCCAATTGCTATTGAGTCGAAATATAGTAATAGTATCGCGTATACTTTTTATGTAATGGATTCATTATTCCTTCTCTATTTGCAATATCTTTCACCATGTTCATCTGATACTGCACCAAGATTTTCGTGAATGAAATCTAAGTGCCGGTCCAAAAAGACGATTTTAAGATTTTCTCATTTACAGATATTGTACTTAAAATTGAAAAAAACAAAAAGATATTAAGAAATATTACAAAAAAAATTACAGAAAAATCGAAAAATACCCATTTTGAGGGCTAAAACCCCCTAAAAAGTGGGCTTCTCTTGGTAGAAAATCAGTAGGCTTTATAACCCCTTATTAAGAAGCCTAAAAAAAAGCTCTCTGCCAATTTTCAGCCTGTACCTAATTATTTCCGCGATTTTACACTGTTTCTTGCGGAAAAAAAATACGTGATATTTGCCGTGACCCTCCCCCTCCCCCACGTGAGATTTGGTGAGATTCGGCTCGACCCCTCCCCCCCTAAACACCTCACGTAATTTATGGACGCCCCCTAAGTATATTTATTTTTCTAAAATATCACACTAGATTACTATGGAACAAATTAAATTTAACTCAGTAATTTTATTTCGTAATTCTGCTGTATGTTTCGATACGGGTTCCCTACCTGAACGAGTTCTGCCAACGCCTCGTAGACACCATCTAATTGACGAACTAATCGTTTTAACGCGTCTATGCTACTTTCACTACTAGTCTTATTAAGCTTTTTAGTGTCTTCTTTTTCAGAATAATAACCTTTTAACCGAACTGGAGAAATAAGCATATAAATTTTGAATAGTATCAAAACAAGAAGTTGCCTTTAGAAACATACGTTTTTTTCGAAATTCACACCTATTATCAAACGATGCATCAATGAAGTCTGAGTTGAAGAGTTTATTAATGGAAAATTGTATGTTCTATTTATATTTGCCCGGTATACCATTTTCATAATTCGCGGCACAGTAAAATATTTTAAATTTCGTAACATAAAAACAATAAACAAATTAATTCCAATAAAATATAAATATAAATAATATAATTTACAAATGTATTACCTGAAATTAGTAATTTAATAATTGTTATTAAATCTAAAATATTACTTTTATAACTCAACATTTTAAATCTTATAAAAATATTTCACCCAATTTTCTCTTTATAAATTATTCCAGAGTCACAAAACTTAAATTTGCACCATCAATAACTCGTATAACATAAAAAAAAATCTACATATTAATTTGTTAGACAGTCGCAAGATATTTAGAAAATCGCAAGATATTTTGTTATCATTTCGTTTATTTACTTCTTTGAACAAATCTTGGAACAAAATTTAAAAGTGCACCAACAGCGCCCCGAAGTTTTTTATCAATCAAAGTAGATAGCAATACACAATACAGAGCCATCGGAACAATTTTTTCCTTTGTGTGAGTTGATATGGTGCATTTTACAAACATTTCAAAAAGTGCTCCAGCGTAGTAAAAATGAAATTATTATGTGTTTCGTCTCCTTCATTCCACTGGTTAATTCTGTATTTACATCTCACGTTCAAATTTGAGAACATCAGTAGAATGAGAGATTTTTCTCTCACTAGGTGGATATTTCTCCTGAATTTTTACTTCTGCTGATTCTCTGGACAGAAATTATATGAAAAGCACGAAGCAAAAGTCTCGAGAGGAAGTAGTACGAGAGGAAGTAAAATTTCCAGGTTTTTTTTGCATGGAATTTGTGTTGTGTTGTTACATGAGTTGAAATATAGAAAATTTTATTGGGAAAATAAACTGGAAAATTAAGTCGTGTTAATAAAAATGAAATCGTTTAATATATGAAAAGGATGTAAGAAAAACATTTTTAAACATTTTTTTTTTCAAAGTTTTAAATTTTTTTTAAAATCTGAATATCTGAAATAGCGCCCCCGTCCAATAGCGCCCGGTGCAAGTGCACCCTTCGCACCTATGAAAGCGCCGTCCCTGCATAGCATAGAACTGGGCGGATTAATGTTTTATATAGTCTGACCTTGCACTGTCTTGAAATTTCTTTGTTTTTTAGGACCGGGACTAGTGCGAAATAGGTTTTATTTGCGGTTACGATGCGTCTATGGATGTCTTCCTTTATCTTATTTTCTGCAGTAAGCATTGTCCCTAAATAGATAAAGTTTTCCACAATTTCCACACTATGATCATCAAGGCTGATACTTCGCCCTAATCGTTGTCCTCGTTTTGATACGATCATATACTTTGTTTTTGTGTTATTTACTCGTAGATTGAACTTTGCTGAACTTTGGACAATTTTGGAAAAGGTTTCTTTTACATCTTGCGCTTTGCGTCCAATTATGACTATGTCATCTGCGAAGGCTAGTACCTGAATGTTCCTTGTGAAGATGTTATTTGCTCCATTAAGCTGTGTTTCCCTCATTATTGCTTCCAGAGCAATGTTAAAAAGTATTGGTGAGATCGCATCGCCTTGTCGCAGACCCGATTCTTGAGGGAAGTTGATCGAGTTGCATCCTCGTATTCTCACTTGTGTTTTACAATTTTTGGTCGTCATTCTGCATAGGTCTATTAATTTCTTCGGGAAACCCATTTCACTCATCTTCTTCCACAACTCTCTTTTATTAAGCAGGTCGTAAGCATTTCTATAGTCAACAAAAAGAAGATGAATATCAATGCTTTCTTCCCAGCATTTTTCAAGTATTTGTCTCATTATGAAAATCTGGCCTGTTGTCGATCTATTTGCTCTAAATCCTGCTTGGTAATCGCCTACTTTATCCTCCAAATGTGGTTTCAGTCTATTAAATAAAATATGTGAAAGCACTTTGTAAGCTGTGTTCAACAAAGATATTGGTCTGTAGTTTTTGCAGTTCATCAATTCACCTTTTTTATGGACTGGGACTATTGTACCTAAAAGCCATTCTTCTGGCAGCTTGCTGCTTCTCCATAGTTTTACGATGAGGCTATGTAAGACCTGGCATAACTTCTCCCCACCATTTTTTAAGATTTCCGGGGGTATGCCATCTGGACCTGGAGCCTTATGATTTTTTAGTTTCGCTATGGCATTTGTAACTTCTTCTATTGTAGGATCTGGCGTATCGTTTTCTGGGTCATCTGTATGTACTACGGTTGTCCTGTGTTAGGTTTATGTTCTCTTTGAAGAAGTCTCTAAAGTATTTCTCCCACACCTCGAGTATGTCCTCGATACTACTAGCTATAGTACCATCTTCTCTTCTTACCATGGTGCAGGTGGGTTTGTATCCTTTCTTAATCATGTTGACTTCTTTGTAGAAACTCCTAGCGTCTTTATTAGTGAAGCTTTGCTTAATCGCACTTATTCTATTTCTAAAGTAGTCACGTTTTTTCTTCCTTAATAACTTTTTCGTGTCTCTTCCTCACCTGTCTTGCTTGGTTTTTTATTTCAATGCTTCCCTTGCATTGATCATCAAACCAGTGCCTCCTTCTCTCTTGGTTTTGTGTGCCTAATACACTGTTGTTTGTCTCTGTGATTTTTTCTTTTATCGAGTTCCACATCACGTTCAGATCATTTTCCATTTCCAGACTCCTTGCTATTTCCTCTAGCTTTCCTGTTAACATTCTTTCATACTGTTGTTTTGTTTCTTAATTTTTTAATTTTTCTATGTTCCACTTTGTTTGTCTATCATTGTTTGTTCTATTTCTTGTCGCTAGTTTTTTCGCCCTCATTTTCCCAACAACTAGGTAATGATCGGTGTCTACATTCGCTCCTCGGAAACTCCTTACATCCAGTATGCTACTTCCATGCCTAGTGTTAACTAGAACATGGTCGATTTGGTTATGGTGCCTGCCATCTGGTGATGTCCATGTCCTTTTGTGTATATTTTTATGGTTAAACCAGGTGATAGCTATTGTCAAACTTCCTGCGATAGCGAATTCGGCCATTCTGTTCCCGTTATCGTTTGATTCTTCTTGCAACGAGAATTTGCCAGCGTAGGGGTAATAATATGGTTCCTTACCCACTTTAGCGTTAAAGTCGCCTAATACGATTTTCATGTCGTAAGAAGGGACTTGGTCATAAGTCACTCTAAGAGTTTCATAGAAGTCATCCTTTTCTTGTTCTGGTTTTTCTTCAGTAGGCGCGTGCACCGTGATGAATGTTATATTATGAAATCTGGATTTGATTCTTAGGGTCGCGATCCGATCGTTAAGCGGGGTGAAGTCTATTACATTGTTGAGTGGAGGTTTAAGTACACAGAAACCTACCCCAAAGTTTCTTCTGGAGTCATTATTGCCACTGTAGAATATCGTAGCGTATCTTCGTTCTAGGACTCCTTTACCAGTCCATCTTAGCTCTTGTAGTCCTGCAATGAGTATTCTATATCGTCTAAGCTCATCTATCATTTCTGCCATTGCTCCAGGTCTATATAATGTTCTCAAATTCCATGTTGCAAATTTTATATCGTTAGTCCTTAAATCATTAGCCCTGGGACGTTGCTGGTGTTCTTTGCCGTAAATCCTGACTGTTCCGATGCTGATTTCTCGATTCCATAACAAGAATTGTTTTCCGAGGAGAGGTTGTCAACCTTTCGCCCAACCCCCGAACCTGGGGACCGGATCCGTGAATTATACCCCATCGGATAGGGTGGCCCAGCTATACCCCCGGGCACTGGGTACGTCCGTCGTCGGTTGGTTATCCAGGAGGCACCAGCGAGGAGGTGACGGTACGATTTTACCCCCATCTTTGTATAGTTCTGACCGTATTACTCATACTGGACAAAGATATCGAACTAGGCGCCATAGTAACTTCAACTCAAAAAAAACCTATCCAACGACGTATTACCAAAATTCACCAAACCAAAATTTCTTCTTTCTAATTCTTCTTTCTTTATAGTCTATAAATTCCTTATTTCTAGACCAATGAAAAACAATAAAGAAACCTGAACAGATTTTAAAAAAATATATGCCAATGTTTACGTAAGCATAGGAGGGCGAGTAAGAGCTTTGCTTACTTTTGCTGACAAGGGGGTGGGAAGCCTTAAAATTACTAAAATTCTGCTTACGTAATACTTGAATGGCCCCATACGCATACAATCGAATTTGAAGCATAAGCTTGCAAAAAAAATTTTTTATTTTCATTTGTTTTAGGGGTGGTTTAAACCCTTTAGGATCATCCCTTATCATAAAGTTTAGCTTGATTTAGTATAAATCAACCAAATTCACAAATAAATATTGAAAAAAGTGCATTTTATCGGATTATTTTCATTATTATTGAAATTATCTCGAAAAACCCTTAAAAAGGGGTATTTTTCGTGATTTAAGGGTGACGCCCATATTTTGGGACCCCGATTTTCGTGATCAGCGACTCAAAAAATGGGTTCGATTTTCTTAACGGTGTTATGTTGGAACACCCCCCCGCCGCGTTTTGAATGGACTACTATATCTGGTTTGAAAAATTCAAATAAATCAGATTATTTTGTCTTTCTCAAATAATGAAAGTGGATATGGCGACAATTCATAACCAAAAATTTCTTTTAATTCGTCGTCAGTTTGATTTGCGCTGCGATTCTTTGGAATATTAAATCAGAATCAACTGCAATATCTTTATTTGAAATTTGGATTTTTGAAGACATGATACTCATTGGAGTAAAGCATAATTTCCTGCTAATTTTCACATTACTCCAATTTTTACTTATAATTAATTTTATTCCTTCGAAGCCCTTATCAAACGCTTTGAAACTGTTTACATTGTCGTTACCAACAACTCCACTACAAATGGAGATTATTTTATTACTGTCCCCGAAAGGGTTATGTTCTTCTTACCAAGAAAAAGTAGAGTTAAGGCTTGCATTATCTTGTTTTATTCTTGCTTTTGTTCCATCTTGATGTCGATCCGATTTGTGCTGCTCACTAGCGTCAAAAGAAATCGTACAGTATTCCTCAAAAGCTTGAAGAATGTTAGTAAAAATGGGCAGGGATAAATAAAATCCATTTTTCAAGGTCGGAATCATTTGTACCTCGACCATGCGTTAATCCTTTACGAGGATCTTTAAAAAATTTCATGACTCCGCGTTCGATGGCTTGATCTGATGGTATTCCGCACCAATATTTATCACTTCTTCGAACAGTAAAGTATCCTTTAATTTTTCGTGATCGTTTACATCTAAAGCTTCCATATCCTGAATATATAAATGGAGGGCCTTTGCATAAAGATGACGTCCTCCTGGAAGTGTCTCCAAATGTAAGTCCCAATTTCCAGAGCGATCAGCCTCAAAGAATTTTTTTAACAAAGTTACCATTTGGAAGTATTCAACCCATAGCTTAGCAGCTGGCCTGTCTGTGCCAACAATTTCTTCTAAGTTTGCATTGAATTTTTCTTGAAGAGCCCATGCTTTTTTTCTTCTATCTTTTTAAAATATAAATTTGTTCCGATTGATTGTTCAGCCTCTTCCAAAACACGTTATTCGTTTTCTGACAAATCTAATAATAAAAAGACTAATTTAGGTTGCGCAGCTTGAATTATAATATGTCCTCTTACTGCCCTAGCATATGCAGTGGCGGTTCCTCTTTGGAAGCAAAGGAAGCACTGCTTCCCTTGAACAATAGGCAACTTCATAAAAAATTAATTTAAATATATTAAGATTAATCAGAAACAAAATCTTAATATATTTCTTCCTCTGGAAACACTAAGCAAGCAATGTACAGATTTTTTATATAAAATGTACAATTTAACTTTATCATACTACTGTATACAAAGAGTAAAGCCTCGGCCACGATACGAGCGGAGAGGGTAGAGCGGCAATACTAAAGTGCCGCTCACCTCTAATCCGAGACATTAAATTTTTCTAGTGCCGCTCGCCGCTCTAAAGCCTCAATTATACTGGACGCAACATGGAAATGTCAAAATGAGTTTCATTACAGAGAAATTGTACTGAAGTGGTTATACTGGACGCAACGGAACGGAACGGACCTGATTAAAGTTTCAAATCTTTGGAACTTGAAGGAACCGACGGATTGAAGTGCCAAAAGCAGCCTTAAAACAGCTGATTTTGTCATTTATTATTTAGCTCAAAATGTAGTGAGAGTTTATTGAAAAATTAATATCTGAAGTGGAACAAAATGAAATTTTATATATTAAAAAATTGCACGGATATAAAAATTTTAAGCGTAAGTCCAAAATTTGGCAAAACATTGCCGAAAAATTAGGAAGTAGGGTAGATTGGGTACGGTTGTAACAATTTTCATTTGATGGCCCAAAATTTAGTCCGTATGCCAGTAAGCTGTAGGAAATAGTGCTGTGTCGTTCGCGAATGATCCGTTCGTACTGAACGGAACAGTGTACTGAGCCAAATGAACTGGTTCACTAAGTAGTACATGTTCCGTTCACTGGTTCAATGGTACTGCACTGGTTCAGTGATACTGAACTGTGTTATGAATCATGAACGAAGAACTAAATGTACGGGTCTCTAATGAAATGACCTGAACTTTTGAATGATCTGAAAAAAGAGCCAATGAATGGATCACAATGAATACATTAGGGGTGCGATATATTTCTCAGAGAACTTGTTTTGCTTGTATTGATGATTGTAAGATGTGAGTTGCAATTTCTCTCTAAGCAATTCCAATAAATTGGAAATAGACATTTTGAAATAGATGAGAGTTAAAAAATTTTATGAAGAACATTTAAGATTTAGGAAGAGTTCTAATTAGAATTTCACTCGTATTATTCGAGTGTAGGAGGATTATTTATAAAATGTAACGGAAAAGAGATTTTAAGAGGAGATTGTTTTTAATTTATTTTAATAGAATATAGTATATCTTAAGGGGAGTGAATTAGTTCGAACTGGAAGTTTGATTTTATTAGGAAATTCGTTAATTCTTATCAGTAGCAAATTTTTTCAAACGTGGATGCATGGCTTGTCTAGTTTTGTATTGAACTGTATGTGTGTTTGTAATTGTATTTAAGGGCACTCCATGTTTTGAAGTTTTCACCAAATTTACGACAAATGAACCAAATGAACCGAATGAACGGATCTTTTGAATGGTTCTTTTTAGTGAGCGGAACTAAACGAACCAGTTCACTGAAAAGAGCCATTTCGCCCACCACTAGAAGGAAATGTGTTTTGTATAGTAAAATGTACATTTGTCTACGTATAAATACTAAAATTTGTTCCTTAAGTGCAATGGTTAACTTTTGGGAGCAAATTAGAAAAAAAGGAATAAATGTGACAACCGACCACACCTTAGGGGCGGTTGTGACAGTGATTGGGGTCGGTAGTGACAGGTTAAAAATACAGACAAAATGGTCTAAAATCACTTTTATTGCAAGTAATATCTAATATAATGCAACATAATCTTCTGAGAAAAATTTTATTAATAAATGTTACATTCAAAATTAACGAAACAAAAAACTTAACATGTCTTCTTCAAGAAAAAATAAACATTTGTAAGTATTAACACGCAACATCAAAAAACAAGTAAGATATTGAGATTTAGTCAGACTCATCACAGTTATGACAAATGTAATGGCGACTACTCAGCGCACATTTTCCTTGGCATTTGATCCATTTCTGGCCAGCCCTACTGTCAGAATATGCGCCTACACAAACCAAACAGAAAAACTCTTTTTCATCCGAGGACGGTGGTGGTGTCTTCCTTTTCTTTGCTTTATTTTTTCCTTTTTCCTTGTTTTTTTCTTTTGGTTCAGTAAGATTTTTCTGTACCTGCTTAAGGTAAGTATGCTGTTCCTAAGTACGGCGGTCAAGAAAAATTTCCCCATATAAACTTTATGTAAAAAAACGCTTAAGTAATCGGTCAAGAAATGCTCTAAGAATTTTTGGTCAAGAAATTTCTGTACCTAGTACGCTGTTCCCTCAAGAAAAGTGCTAGTACTATTCTGACACGTAGATGGAGCCTTTTCCTGATGCGGTAAAGAAAAAATTGGGAAGACAATTTTATCTTGACCGAAATTGGCATTTCGTTTGTGACGGAAAATAGATTTGGCCGCGGGAAGTGTTTTCATTATTTTTTTAATAGTTTTTATAGAGCTTAATATAATTAAAGGACAATTTAAGTGATTATTCATTATTTTAGTGTTGTTTTAAAATACGTTTCTGAGAAAATTCATTTTTTTTTATTATGCGGAAGGACTCTAAAAAACATTTCCCGCAGCCAGATATTATTTTCCTACACAATTGCCAATTTCCTACACAATTGCCAATTTGTCTTCGCATTCACTTGTCAAAATTTTCTGTACCGGGGTCGAGAAATAATTAGAGCATTTTTCTTGGCCGCCGTACTTAAGAACAGCATACTTAGCTTTAGCTTTCAACCGTCTTTCTTTTTCTTCATATTCTCGCCTAACTGCCTCTTTTTCAGGTGTGTCTGTATAAATGGTCGACTTTTTAGTTCTGGAACCTCTTATTTTTCTTTGGGGAGCCTTCGGAAAAGGCCGAAAAATTTCAGGCGAAAAAACAGGTGGCGTGGATGAGGAAGACGCAGTTGGCTGAGCATTGCTTGGATTTGGAATTGAAGATTCGCCCAATAAGGAAGCTGACAGTGGCGGTATTTCATCGCTAGGTCCAGGATTGTTCTCTACAGCGTCAGGGTTTGATCCGTCTATTTCAAAGGATGGTGAAAAGTCAAATTCTTGTGATAGAAGCTGCGGTATTTCATTGCTAGCTGCAGAATTGTGTTCTCCAGTGTCGGGGTTTGGTCTGTCCGTTACAAAAGATGGTGCAAAGTCAATTTCTTGGAATAGATTACGATTGTATGGATAATTACCAGTTTTGCAAAAACCAGCCTGAATGTTCGCTTGTGTGAAAGCCAGAGGCATAGCAGTTTTGATAATACCAGGTATATCGTAGATTGTCATTGTTTTTCCAGGGTGACTCCGCATCCATCCATCACAAGCAGTATTAATAGCTTTTTTTAAAGGTCCGAAGACAGATCGATCCAAAGGTTGCAGTTTGTGAGAGCAGTGTGGATGTGGAGGAAATCAAAGCAAAGTGATTCCATTTTCTTTACAAAAATCCAATATATTAATGTGGATATGCGAGGAATGGTTATCCAACAGTAGCAAGATTTTATGCATTGAAGAAGCATTAGAGAATTTCTTAAAATGTTCAAGAAACACTAGAAACGACGCATCTTGCATCCAGCCTGAAGGATTTGCAGTCCCAATCGATCCTACTGGCCCGTCCCTAACAAAATGATCGTGATAACGAACTCGTGGAAATATAAATAAAGGAGGAATAGTATTGCCCAAGGCATTTACTGCAAAAGCAAGAGTGACTAATGTGCCTCATTCAGCTGAAGTAAGAGCTCCTACTTGCCGTATTCCACGTCTTGCTACTACTTTATCAGGTTTTGGACTGTAGTGACGCCTGTTTCATCAACATTGTATATATCCTGTGGCTCATAGGTGTGCCTGTCCATAACAATTTGCAAATTGTCATAAAAAGCTTTCACATTTGTTTTGTTAAAGCTTGTTGCTCTTGAAAGGCTAGTAGCTTGAGCTACACGAACAGACAGTGAAGGGTTTCTATTCATAAATGAACGAAACCATTCCTCACCAGCCATCTCATTCTCAAGCCAAGTAGCAGGTCGTTTCAGATTATATTTAGTAGCAAGTTCAAAAGCTAACTTCCGTACCTCTTTCGGAGAGAGACCAAAATATATATCCGCGCAACGTGTTGTATATCTTGACAGGTGCTGTTCTTGCTCCTCACTGAACACTTTATTATGAGCGACGTACCCCATGCTGACTCTGTCTTCATTGTGCCCCGCGCTTCTATTACATGCGATTAACACCGTGCATTTCCGTAGCTCTGCGTAAAGAAGTCACGCGTTTCACTTCTTTATAAGCTTCTTCATATTTTGTTATGTCACACTGTCCTCTTTCGGTCTTCCTCACACGTTTTCTGGGCATCTGAAAGCAAAAAAACAAATTTTACTTGTGTCACAACCGTACCCAGAAAATTTGTCACAACGGTACCCAACGCACTCCTTCGCAAAAAAACGACCGCCATGAAAATACAAATAATCTACGCACAATTTAATCACTGTTATTTAACTACTAATGCTTAACTTATAAAGAGGAAAGACACTCATTACTCTATCTGTACTAATATAACAACAATTATTAAAAGAAATCGAATAAAAATACTTACTTTTGAATGTCAAAAAGTAATGTAGGCCTCTGCTAGCGTTAATGTCGAGTGATGGCTGACTCAATATTGTGAAACACCTTCGCACGGGCACGCTGCCTCTTTCTCTCTTTGCACCCTACCCGATATTCCTTATAGTTTTGCTCATATGACGACTGTCACAACCGTACCCTGGCACAACCGTACCCATTCTACCCTACTGGTTTCTTTAAAATTGTATACATATCACAAAGCATTGTAAACATAAAAATAAATTTTTGAAACTCGCCCATTTCAAATATAACTTTTATCAACTTAAATAAAATATCTATTTGACAGATGAACAAATGACATTTGCATACGTTCGGTTCCGTCATTATAACCAGCAAAAGTTTATTCCGTTGCGTCCAGTATATAGTAATTGAGGCTTTATCGTGGCCGAAGCTTAACACAACGTAGGGAAGCTATAATATATATCTCCAGCTTCTTTGGCACCGAAAATCAACGTGAAAAGTCCAACACATTCAATTCAATTGAACTCACACTCACGCAAAGGTTTGCGTTGATTCTATTTCGTACTTTTTTAGTACTTTTGAAGTGAAAACTTCTATAGGCACGTTGGGCACTTTTTGGCCTGGGGAAAAAACTAAAAACTCGCGTCACGCGCACTTTTTGTGTGCCATCACGCGCAAGTTATGTACACACCACCAGGCAACGTGACATTATCAGAAGATAATGTGATGATACCTGATCTATCTGAGACTCGACGTAAGTTGAGTATATTCTGACCATTCTCGTAGAAAAGTGCATATCTTGCAAAACAGGCACTTATGAGAGTTTGCTCAAAAGAAGCTTCCCATGCAAAATGATTCCTTTTATTTTTGAACAGTAGAATTAGAGTAATTACATTTTTTAGTCAGTCTAAGCTCGGCCGGCAATTGTTTAAGATTTAAAAATAAAGTTGTAGTCGGAAAAGTTGTGTGTTTTAATTCGTATTTATTTTGTTTGATTTTAAATTCTTTTTCTTAATAAACCAAATAATCAAAAACCGTATCTGGCGCAGTCGTGGTGGGATCTCTATCGGAAGAAAAGAGATTTAGTGAAACGAATCAATTAATTTTTGGCGAAAAAGAAAGTTTAATTAACAAGTTAAAAGAATAAATAAAGAAAACTCAATAGTACATATTAGTACATATTGATACAAGTGAAGTTTTCTCAAATTAAAGTGGGCTACGAAGTAAGCCAAAGAGAAATTTAGGGGCTTGCGGAGAAACAACACATTAGTGAAAACCTCATTAAAACAACACCAAAATTGACCGACAAAGGTATCGAGGAATTGTTTTCGATCAAAGACGCAACATGGCTGAACCACAGGAGCCAAATCCAATTGAACAGTGCTTAGTGGCTTTGACTCGATTAGTTGTACAAAATAATCAACCACAAAATTGGATATCCAGGATCGAGAAGGATATTCGTTATCTCCCAACTTTTAAAGGAGAAGGAGGTACGCTACCATCATTTATCGACGCTGTTACCAGGACATTAGCAGACTATGGAAACGAAGCAACCAGGGTATTCGAGATAATATACAACATAAAAATTTAAGGCAGTGCAAAAAGTTTACTTAGAGTGAATCCCCCACCTAATTGGGACCAGTGTAAAGAACAGCTGAAACGACACTACAAAGCAACAAAGGATCAATTGACTATAACCAGAGAAATTGGAGGTTTAAAAGTGAGTAGTATTAAAGATTTAGATATAAGATTAAGACAGATGGTAGAAGATATAACAGAATATGCAGCTTTTGACGATTACGGTGCAGTGACTTTAGAAATATTTAGTGGAATGCTAGTGTAAAAAGTAAAAGAATTAGTGTCAGGTGCTTTAGCTTATGCCATTAAGACTAAATTTCAATTAACGGAAATAAGGCAAATTATTAGTACTTTTATAGGGCAAGATCAAGGTAATTTAAATATAAGTTTATTAAATAAAATTTTTAATAAAAATAATGATAGGAAATTTAATAATCAACAACGTAACAATAATTTAAATGAAAATCGAAATCAAAAATCAAATTATCAATATGGAAGAGAACAGTATAGACGTTTCAATAATAATTATATTAATAATCAATCAAGATTCTACTCAAATATCAATAATCAGCAAAATAATAGAACGCAACAATCTAGACGAACTGACCAAAGATACAATGAAAATCAGCAAAACAGACAGAGACAAGAACCGATGGAAGTAGACAATATAAGTAGAATAGAAACAAATACGATAGATAATACTTTTTTTATAAACTACACAGTAAAATTTTTTTTGAAAAATGCTATTCTCAAAGGAGTAAAATTTTACTATAAACAGAAGCAAATCTGCACACATGCGTAAAAATAAAGAAAGTTGTGTGTAAGTTTACAAATATTTGTATATTTACACATTTTGTGTCTAAAATTCATATTGGTGCATAAAAATACTCATCATATGCGTACATACACATTTTGTATAGCAAAACTGCTATAGCCTTTGTAAATGTTCACCACTGAAAGTAAAATTCCACATAATGTGTGTAAAATCTCTGTTTCCAGAATCAAGATCGAACGCGCTTGAGAATTTCTATGAAAACGTTATTTCTCGGTGGACAACGTAACGAGTTTGATCGTGATTGCATCATTATAATTTTTTAAACTATAATTTAAGGCTCAAAGTAAAGAAAAAGTGATTAATGGAGTGTGATACTTGTGGGCAAGTGTTTTCTAATGTAGAAAAATATAATAAACATCTATATTCGCATCGCTTTGAATTATTTGCTTCTTTCAAATGCAAAAGTGACAATTGTGGGCAGTGTTTTTCAAATTATAGTTCATTTAATTCGCATCATTTTCGGAATCATTCATTATCAAAACCTGTAGAGAGAAGTGGTAATATTCATATGTGTAAGGAGGCGGTCTGTAACTTTATTGGTAATTCCTTAAAAGATACAATAAAACACATTGACAGAATGCATTTAGTTGGTGGGGAATTGGTTTTTTGCCTCGTTATGCATTGCGACAATAGATTTAATAATATATCTTCTTTACGAAGTCATGTTTTTAGAAAACATCGTGACGTTAGTAGTATTACTCAAGAGCAATTATTATTATTAGTGGAATCTAATGTCGAAAACGAATTATATGTTGACGATAATGATTTTTCAGAACACTATGAAGATCTCTCTAATACTTTACCAAGATTGTTCTTGAAACTGAAAAGCCGATTTGGTGTGTCTGAAGAAACTATTCAGGAATTATTAAGAGAATTATATGATTTAGAAGCTTCTCAATGTTGTCATATAAAACGAAAAATTAAGAAAATTTGCTTGAAATATAAGGTGAGTGATGAAATTAGAAATTGTGTCCTTTCAGGAATAACTTCTACATTTTCTATGATTGAAAATTCAATGTATAAAATTGATTCATCTTACAAGAGAAGCAATTATTTTCAACAAAATTTCTCATATGTAAAACCTATAGAGATTCATCTGGGACGCAACAACGTTCATGTCGATTGTTCGTATTATTATGTTCCTATTTTAGAAACACTTAAAGGTTTGTTTTGCGATAAAAAGGTTCGAGCTCAATTCATAAAGTCTGTTGATTCTAACCAAGATATCTACAAAGATTATTCCAATGGTAGGGTATACAAAAATAACAGTTTCTTTACAAATGACAAAAAAATTGAATTAATTTTGTATCAAGACACATTTGAAGTTTGCAATCCTTTAAGCTCTTCTAAAGGCAAACATTCTCTTCTCGCAGTATATATGATGCTGGGAAACCTTTATCCTCATAATCGCTCCCAAATCCATAATATTCAATTAGTTTTACTGTGTAAGCAGCAACATGTCAAATACTTTGGAATTCAAAAGGTTTTTCAATATCTTATATCAGATTTGCTGGTGCTCGAATCATCTGGTATTACTGTTGATTTTGATAATCACTGTCAATCAATTCAAGGTTCCATAGTAGCTGTTCTTGGCGACAACGCGGGAAGTCATCAAATTGGAGGATTTGTCGAAAACTTTAGTACTTCTATGAACTTTTGCAGATTTTGTCTCATCACTAGACAAAATCTAAACAATCAAGATATTCTCCCTAAACAACGTCGTGATAACGAAAATTATAAAAAAGCAGTTGAAGAGCTCGCTGAGAATTCAAATAACCATGTGATTTCCGGTATAAAGTTTGATTCACCTCTCAATAATCTTTTATACTACAAAGTTTGTAATCCAGGGCTTCCTCCCTGTCTTGCCCATGACCTCTTTGAAGGAATTGTAAAAAAAGATTTATGTATTATTTTCAACTGCTTCATTGTAAGAAAGATAGTATCGTTAACATTTCTTAATATGAAATTCAAAGAAATTGCAAAAAGAACTAAAACAAATTTATGCCTACCGAGTCTTAAAACAAATTCAAAATGTTTACCCGGCACAGCATACGAAAATATGCAATTTTTATTCCTAAGTCCAATTGTCATGTACGATCAAAACTTTGATCGAGAAATGGATGAATGGATTTTATTAACAAGGTTAATAGAAATTTGTCGTATCATTTGTTCATCGGAAATATCTTCAGAAAACGTAATATATTTATCGTTCATAATACAAGAATACTTTTTATATAGAAAAAAATGCTTTCCAAACGAAAGACTTCTTCCGAAACATCATTACCTGAGCCATTATCCACAAATGATTCAAGAATTTGGACCCTTAAAGTTGTTTTGGACCATGCCCTTCGAACATAAGCACCAATTTTTTAAAAGTGTTATAAATAAAAGCAAAAACTACAAAAACGTTACAAAGTTGCTTTCAGAACGACATCAGTTATTTCAAGCATCACTTTCTACTTCACGAATACCTAGCGATTTTACATGTCCAAATGTTCAAATTCTAGAGAGAAATATGTTTAACTTCATAGATCAAAATGCTAATTTAAAATTTGTTACAAAGGCTGTAGTAATAAAAGGTACATTGTACAATGAAGGCAAAGGTGTTTTGGCAGAAAAAATTGACAGTCAGCACATCAACGTTATATGTATTCAAAATATATTTTTGAGTGGAAACTTCGATAATGTTCATTTTTATGGCAAAAAAATATCGTTATTTTACAACTATAGATCTGCTTTGTTTGAATCCGTAAGTAATAATAATGCTTGCGAATATACCTTAATATCGTCTGAATTATTAATTTCCCCTCAACCTTTT
Organism: Thereva nobilitata; assembly: GCA_963855945.1. NCBI lineage: Eukaryota > Metazoa > Arthropoda > Insecta > Diptera > Therevidae > Thereva > Thereva nobilitata. Next base: position 57,709,262 of record OY979698.1, on the reverse strand, counting down.
GCATTGTGTGATTTGAAAAATAAAAATATATTATCACTTCCCTATACTTTTTGAATGAATTGTCAACCGCCTTCAAAAATCATGTCATGTATTTTTATATCCCTAATTTATATTTATATCAACTAACTATTATTAATTCTTTAAAAATCCTTTGATCAATTTTTTATATCTCTAATATATATCTCTATTTATATACAACTAACTATAACTAATTCTTTAAATGCTCCACATGTTCGCCTCGCATTTTTCATTTGTTAACTTTAGCAATAAAGAGAGCAATATAAAGAAATAAATATTTTGTAAAATGTCCACCGAGAAATTTCCTTTTAAGGTTTGGGATTTGACCAGACAACAAAGAAGAGTTGTGCTGGCTCAACCTACAATCCAAAGCATAATTGAAGAAGGTGAGTTTTCAACTTATTATCTTATTGTTTTATTTTATTCACATTAGCTGTTATAGCACACAAAAAGGAATTTAAAGGCGCAACGCTTGTTTTAGAAGAAGATGGAACCATAATCGACGAGGATGAATTACTTATTCATTTCAAGGGCAATGTGTTCATGCTATTAGAGACTGGACAGACCTGGATGCCACCAGTTCAAATACTGGAACAAATTGTTGAAAAACCTCCTGAGCAGCATCAGATTGTAGGAGAAATTGAGTCTCCCACTAATATTAACTATCCAACAGAGCCGATAAATCAACTTTTATTTGTGAACTTGCCGAGAAGTCTGGAATCTACAGATTCAGATAACTCTTTGGCAACTACTTTGTCATTTTCGAGCGGTGTCTTATCAGATACTGACGAGGGATCGGTTGCTAAACTCCAAATGTCTAAGCTTTTTGAGGATTTTAAAATTCCATGGGAGAAATTTTCTAAGGCTGCCATGGATGCGTGCAGGAAAAAAGAAAAGATTGGCACACATTTAAAAACCATTGTCCACTTAATTGTTGACGAACTTCGTTCAAGGTCAAAATATATTACAGTGGATGTGTTTAGAAAAATTGTCGGCAAGATGTGTGAAAAATACCCGGATACTTTTGCCTATCAAGATACAGAAGGGCAGTTGATTTCTCCTCGAAGTTCACCGCTTGTAACCAGTCTGATGCAAAGGAATAATTATTTAAATCGCACACCCAAATCATC